>APFE031351901.1:40707-90761 GCA_000404065.3 Pinus taeda | reverse complement strand
GCCTATTGACCTAACCCAGTCATCACCTGATAGCACCAAAAAATCAAAAGCCTCAAAAAGGCTAAGGTTTGAAGAGTCTGGTAAGGAATTTATGGTCAAACCCCGAAGGCCAATCACCAGGAGACAAATCCAAGCAGCGGAGCAAGTCCACAAAGATGAGGTAGTTGTCAAGGTAACTACAACAAAAGAAATTAGACAACTACCTAAAGCAGAGAAGGTAGAGGAAATCAAAAGAAAAATATACACCAGAGGACAGGCCAAAGAAATGGAAAGGCAGATAGCTCAAGCAGAAAAAGCAAAGGAGGTCAAAAAGAAAGATATGAAGAAAAAAGTTCCCATTGTCAAGGAAACTAAAACCTCATCTTCCAAGGAGAAATGGGAGGCAGCTGAGGAAGAAATCGCTAATTTAGAGAAAACTGTATCAGAAATTGCAGCCATGGAAAACGAACTTGCAAAACTAAAAGCTCAGTTAGGCAAGTTAGCTGCCAAATAAAAAATTGCAAATTTTTAAGGTGAGATGTTGCTCCAAGTTTTTGTTTTATTTTTCTTAAGTTCATGGGTTTTTGAGGCATATATAAAAGGAAGACAAATTAGGAATTTTGGATCCAAAAGCGAAGCTGTAACAGTCACAAAGTAATTGGTAAATTCATTGAAGACTGTAATTTTGGAAAAGAACAGCAGTTTCTTAGCGCGCTGCGAAACTGCTGTAGGTGACTGTTTTTATAGAAAAAATGAAATTGATGCTGAGGTCAGCAAATTTTGTAAGGGAAGGCTTCGAGGATAGGAAAGAGATCATAAAAGGCTGCCAAAACATTCAAAGAATGACAGATGTAAGCATTAGAGCAAAAAGGTAGAACATTTTGGTTTTTTGCTAAAGTCTTCCTAAAGCTACTTTATGACCATAATATTAGGGTTCTGGTAGGGTTACCGAAATTTTGCTTGAACACATGTCCAGTTCATAACGCATCCAGATCATTAGGCATATGGTGTTATGCATGGTCATCAAAGATATTAAACAGCTTCAAGCACGTTCTTTTGAAAATAAAGATGGATGGAAAGCAGGGGCCGTGAAAACAGAGTATATATCTTCACCAAATGTTGAGTCATCAGTACAGTTGGAATCCAAGGCAGCTCGTTCAGTGAATGCCTCTCAAATGCATTTCAGCCACTACAGGAATAGTACAAGTGTCGAAGATCAAGAGGGAATCATGCACACAAGGAGATATAATTAGAGTTTGAATAGGAATAGGACTCTATGTATTGAAAGCACAATACCTTTGTATTTAATAAGTTAGTTTAAATATAGATAAGGTAATTAATGATAGGTTTTCGAGCTCCCCTCATGCTGGAGGAGGAGACTCAAGGTAGGCTAGTTTTGTTTCCTATATATAGGAAAAACTCTGATGTAAAAAGGGTTGGAGATTTTTATCAAAAGACAGAATTTTCATATTGGCTTATGTAAAGTGTTTTGACAGTAATAGAAAGTACACTGTTTCTTCCCAAGATTCATCTTGTGTTTCAAATGTTCAGAATATATGTGGTTTGGTTTTATTCATCTTGTTTTACAGTTCACTAAACATGCAATCACTCTGAATTCACATAAGTGCTCAGATTTCCTGTGTATGTTTTTTGAGTTGAGGTTCTTCTTGGTAGATGTTTTGAACATTGAGACATTATATGCCTTGGTTTCCATGATTGAGTAGCTACTTGTTTACTGTAGGAATGTATGACTCCATGAGCCCAATGGGAGAAGCCTTATTTTTGTTGTTCCAACCAGCATGAATTTCATATACCAATTAAAGAGTTAGCCATCTTTCTTGTCCTTTAAAGCATATCAAAAATCTGTGAGAGAGCCCTCTCTGACTAAGGAGGCTAAACCTTAGTCTAAAGCATGGTCTGAAACAGTTTCATGAGATCTTATTAAGTAGCAGCCCTTAGTACTGATTTTGTGATAACAGGTCTCTTGGACTTCCACTTTACATTGCATTGATTACAACAAGTATGGCCCATAGGAGTGATGTGGCCGAGACAACTCATGACACAATTCGACATGACACTGCAGAGATGTACTAGTTGATTGTGTTGTTTGTGTCGAGATGTTGTGCTGCTGAGTGATGATAGGCTCTTAGTGTAACATGTCTTTACCTCTGCATGGAAAAGTGTGTGGGGTCTTCAATGGTCTTGGTCTTGCTTGATGGTGCATGTGCATGCGTCCCTTTTTCTTCCCTACTTGATGTGCTTCATGTGTTTGTTCGACCACGAGAAAGTCTTCTAGCATGAGCCTTTCCATCCCATTGGTCGTCGAACCATGTTTCATTAGTGTGTTTGTTCCTGTAATCACTCATGATGAGACGACGTCAAATCTAAAATTATCCTAGTCTATCATGAGTGATTGCAGTGCTCCTACAAGGCACTGCAATTGTAGGAGCACAACACAAGTCGAGATGCGAGGCTCTGGAGCACTACCGGGAGAAAATGCGCAAATGTCACTGGGAGACATGTTTTCATAATCCGAGACAACAGTGACAGTTGTGGGGCAAAACCCAACTAGGAGGAAAAACTACGCAGTTTTTGAGAGGAAGGCTAGGTTAGGTGTGAGGGAGCTTTTGGGCCAATCTGTGCAGTTTTTCAAGGGGGCACTAGGTAGGTCACCCAGCTGGGATCTATGCAATTTCTCTTCGGGGGGCAGTGCAGGCAGCAAGTGGCACTGGCAAAATTTGTGCAGTTTTCGAGAGGAGCACAAAGTCGGGTTGCGGAAGCTGCTGGTTAAAACTTCACAATCCTAAGAGATAGTCCAAGCCTGGACAGTTCTGTATAGTTTCTAATCTAGTTGCAAATCAGGGAAGAAGTGCTGAACAGTACAGCACTTCGTAAATCTTGAGTTGTTTGTAGAGCAAGCAAGAAGGGTCAGTTGGACAGCTCTGCACATTTTCTGAGCTAGTTACAGAGTAGGAAGGATGGGCAGGATAAGACATCTATGCGCAATTTTGGAGCTCAATTTAGCCCAGGGTCACAAATCAAGTTCTTTCTCTGGTTGACCAACGGGAGGCCTGATGGGAGATCTTGAGGGAGGAACAAAGTGGATCAACTTCTATGCAGTTCTGGGAGTGAGTCAGCTAGTTCATTTCTAGAATTGCGTAGAGAAGGCTACATGGAGGACAACCTCAAGATATGCATATTTCTAGGCAGTAGTGCAAGCTCACTAAGATCGGTTTTGGTTGACAGTGGGTTGTCTGGTCAACGGATTTTTCAGGAAAATTGGCTAAATGTGAAAGCAAGTGTGCTCATGCAAACATGATAATGTGATCACACACTCAGAATGACTTGATGACAAGACACCTCAAACCAACAAGATAACATATGCTAAGTGAGACTTACTCGAAGGTTGAGAGCAACAAATGTGATAGTTTAAATATGTCTTCAAACGACCATGATGACACTTGTGTGATAGTGTTTACAACTTAGTGTGTGAGTGCGACCGATGTTAACAGAGAGAAAACAACTCATACACACAAATACAGACATTCAAAATTCCATAAAAAAACTCACAAGCATGATATAGCGATCAATATGCCAAAAGACAACCAGTGATCGATCAAGAAAAGAGGGTCTGAAAACTCAATAAGAGCTCATGGGACGAGCCTGAGTGTTTGCGACCATCAAGGAAAAAGTCAAGGAAGGATCTGAAATTTGGATGCAGGCCAAAATTTTGGAGGGTAATGTTGCAGCTGCAACAGGATGAAATGGGAAAAAATATGAAGAAAACAGTGATAAGGATAAGCCAATCCCTGAACCCAACATCTCCCACCAACTGAAGCAACTACCCCATGTAGACCATTAATCAATCTAAACCTTCCCTAGAGTGGGAGTGATGTAGATGAAGTTCTATGAAATAATAGCCATTTGCAGTATCATCCATAATACCTCTATAACAATTTGAAGTAATTAATTTTAACCACCAAATTTCTACATCTCCTAGGTTGATCTTGTAGTAAAGTTGACATTTTTCCACAAGGAACCATATCAAAATAAACCATAGTTTAAGGCCTATCTAATTAGGCATACATCTCCTAATACATTTAATATGACTTGGCACTCTTGAAAGGGCTTGGATAAAATTAGGATAATAATACATAACTCTTTTCTTTAACTCACTGTCATAGGTCTCCCATTTGAATCAATTTCCCTCCAAACAATTTTGTTTGTGCAGTGATCCAAAAATTTTCATGAAAGTTTTCAAACAAAAATATCCATTATATAGGACCTTTAATGACACTTATAGTTTCATGTGAAATCATGAGCAATGCAAATTCTAAACAATGCTTCAACAAACCATCAACCATAATCAAGAAGCAAATAATAAGCAATCATAACACACGATATGATAATGGAGTTCATCCAATGTGGACTACATCTCCATACCCTGGGTTATTAGTGGGGAGGTTGCTTCATTAGTCTCTACAAGAAGATGATGAGTACATGATGCAACATCTGTCAATACAAGGATGAAACTCTTAACTACAGTGGCATGTATCTCGTAGGAGAAGTTCTTCTATAAGAACTTGTTGAAGCCTTGAAAAATGCTACAACAACATGGGGGATGACCACCCGGTCCGGACCTTAGAGCAGCTCCTTTTCTGTTTGGAATAGTGGTTCTAACTGGTTCAACTAGGTCCAATTACCTTCATTCAATCCCCAATGGATTTAAAATATGACTTTCATTCACCAATGGAAAAGAGACATCAGATCAACCCTTTTGTTGATCGGGTAAGAAATTGATCCTTAAGCTAATTTGGGGCTCAACCAGTCCACTACTAAAGTTTACCCCTTTGGGAAGAGGACATAAAAGAATGTAGAAATTAATCTATATGCAAATTTATTCTAAGATGCAAGCAAAAGGAACTATCTTAATCCTATCTCAATTAGGCAGATATAGATCTAACCCAATTAAGAGTAAGATAATTTTAAATAATTGAGACTTAAATATGTCTGGTTTATAATGAATACCAAGTTAATGAAGGATTTATATTAACTGACATTATGAATACCGAAACACATCCTATTGAGACCTCTTAACTGAAATAATCAATCAACAACACTCAGGAAGAAGTTCACAAAATGATATTGATCATTTAATCAGTAACTTGAATAACTAAATAATAATATGCGGAAGAAGTTCACTACATATCATTATTCAATAACTTAGTTTTAGAAGACAGGTTTCTGAGTAAATAGTTACTCAGAAATCAAAATTTAATCCATAAGAGTAGAGATACATAATAACATAAAATAGAGACAAATTACCAATACCGAAAAAAGTGCACAAATACAGAAGCAAATTGACACATTCTTGTCTTCATAAAATGAAACAAGTATTTAAAATAATAGTATTTGAAATCAATCCCAAGGGTTAGCTCAATTGGTCAATTCGGGGCCTCGCCAGATGGGAGGTCACAGAGTTAATTCCCGAAAGCTCTTCGGGTTAGGTCTGCGATGGCCGAAAGGTTTGATCCCCTTCAATCAGCCTAGTCTCTTACCATGGACGTAGAGACCACCCAGTGACCAAGGGTGTTCGTGAACCACACAAAAAAAAAAAAAAAAATATGTAAATATATATATATATACTATTCGAAATACCAATTTTATTGAATCCATTCTCTAGCTCCGGTCTCCAACAGTCTTTTACAGTGCCTGAGCTTCTGCTTTCAAAACCAGAGCTATGATAGTGCAAACTCTGTTCATTATACATAACTCAAAATGTAAAAGAAAAACCTCAATAATCTCCAGATCTGAGATTCCTCTCCTCCCACCTACAACTCTAAATCCCTATTACAGAAGTGCTTTTAGAATTCCAGAATTGCAGACGAGAGAAGCCCTTATTACATTTTGCAATCTGCTATTTATAATATTTACAAAGAAATTCAAACTAGGAAAGTTTGTTGAAGAAGAAATATGTTTAATCAATTTTTATTGGCTCAAAATTCCATTCTTGTATTGTTGGAGCCTTCTCATTGATTGAGATTCTTTTCTCTTCATCTCTTCAACTGTTTTCTTGCAAAATCAAATCAAAACTAAAATAAAATGCAAAACTAAAATCAAAATGCCAAATGTGGAATTAAAACAAATCTAATCAAATTTAATTAAATAAATAATTGAAAAAGAAATATAAGCTTTATATTGATATTGACGAATGGATTTGCATTCAAAAGAGGCTTGGGCAAATGAAAATGCAGAAAATAAAACTCAGGAAAATTAGTTTTATTCAAAATTTGGAGTTTGATCTTATGCTAGATTTTAGACTCAATCAATGATCAAATCTATTAGTGAAACCTACTCAGAAATGTTCTCCTTGATTTTATCTTTCCAATGAGCCATCCTGAGCCTCATTTGGCTAAGTAAAACTTATTCTATGAACCTCCAAAGTTGATGAGTCAAAACTGCTAGAATTATGGAATTTCAATTGTTGGGCTAAAAATCAAAATTTATTTAATTAAATTCTAATCCTAAATTAAATTTTAATTATTAATCTAATTAATGTTATTATTAATTAATTAATTAATAACAATTAATTATAACTATATTATTTATTAATTAATATTAATCTAATTAACATACAATTAATTTTAAGTTAATTAATTAATTATACATATATTATATATTAATTTATTTATTTTTTTAAAATTAATTTACATTTTATAACCTAAGTTAATATAATTACATAAGCCCCCCCGATCGGGGTGGTTTTGGCGGTGCACAGAGCAATTAATACAAGGCAGGTGTGAAAGGGGTACAGGACTGAGGAGGGCCAAGTAATAATAAGAAGGGGCAGCAGGACAACCAAGAAGAATCACACCTCAAGGTGGATCAATGACGGATTGGTGATGAAGGGAGGCGGAGATGACATAGTGTCAGATAACGTAGGCGAGCATGAAGGTACGAAGGAGGTGCGAAGGGACGTAGACAGCGAACGAGTTAACAGGTGGCAAGGCGAGCAAGCAAAGACAGCAAGAGGAAACTGGAGGGGGCGAAATAATAAAGAAGGAGAGTGGAACGAAGGAAGGCAGAGGTGAAGGGAAGAGCATGAGAATTGGAAAAGGAGAAGGGCGGTGAGGGAGCGAGCCAGGCGTAAGGGAAGACAGCGAAACCAGGAAATCAAGGAAACCAGAGCAGAGACTAAGGGAAGAATGGCGACCAGAAGGAGAGCGAGAAATGAGGAGACTGAAGCCACCTAGGAACGAAGAAACTGGGGAAAAAAGGGAAAAGGAGTGGCGAGCGAAGAGGTGGCCGAGAAAACAGTACTGGTTACGGATGATTTAGAGGATGATATAGAGATGTATGACTCGGATGAGGAAAAAGGAGAGCAGGCTCGAGAAAAAAGAGGAAAGAGTGCAGAGCATGAGACAAAGGATAACCAAGAGACCTGGGAGGATGAGGAATGGCAGGATCGCGAGCGAAGGGGAGTCTGAGACATTAGCAGCGCCTCGGGCATGAGAAATCGAGGAGAGAGATGAAACTACAGGAGTAGAAGAGGCAGGGGAGGACGTCGGGGACAACGTGGAAGGGGAAGGGGAAGAGCAGGAGGCTACAGAGAAGAGCAGGCAACAACATCTGTTAGAAAAACCAGAAGAGTTGTGGGGAAGAAGATTCAGTATGCAGAAACAGCTTATTATGAGAACACCAACAAAGACATTAGAAGGATAATCCAGCAAATGGAAGAGGAGGCAACTCAGGGACAATCTGATCCTGAAATGGAAGATTGGGTTTACCTTCTCCCGAATCCAGGAAACACGAGAGGCCGCATGACTCTATATAAACAGGCGCTGCATGTTTATTGGGTCATGAAGAGACTGCTCGCTAAGGCAATGGAGCAAGTAGCTATGGAAATGGCTGAACTGTCTCAAGGAATACCAAATTTAAAGAAAGAATTGAGGAATATCCAGATTACTCTGTTAATGCAAGACAAGAAGATGGATGAAATACAGCAGCAGATAAAGCAATGCCACCCAGACATCAAGAAAGAAATGGAGCAGCAAACAGGAATGGAGGCTCAGTAAAGAAAGATATGTATTAATTTTGTTTCCATGAAGATAGTAGATAATAGAGTAGTCACTCAAGCTTTTTTTGAAAAGTTTAGCATGCAGATAAGGAAAATTAGTAGTCTTTATGAATGTTTAGTTTATCTAGCGTGGACAAGAAGAATAAAGACTTTCTATTTTTGGATGGTTGTAAAGAACCTAAGGTGGCCAATAGACCCGGTTTCCCCTCGGGGCGGGTTGAGGCCACTACGAATATGTAATGGTTTTTGATCCACAGCAATAGAGAAAGAAAGGACCCTCTGCAGTTTACAAAAAAAATATCATTACATAAGCCATTTACTAACAATGAATTCAAAACAACGAATATGAGAATGGCTTTAAAATGAAAGTCACAGTTTGACTTTTATCGTATTTGCATGAAAGGTTCATATCACATTGCATGAAACATTGGATCGGGGTTCATAAAACTTGTTTCATTGTGAATCTTGCAAAATGCGATTTGTGATGGATGTGATCGTGTTATAAATTTTTTTTATTTTATTTGTGGTCCAAGTTTAATTAGGTTTGGTTAAGTTATAAAATGAAGTTAAGTGGACCCTATTTATAGTTAGATTTCCCGTTATAAATTACAGCTATTTTTGGTAACTGATAATCTTAAAAATGAACTACAATTTGGCTTAGTTATTTAGCAAGATCGTTAGAGAAAAATTAAAAAATTAATAAAAATTCAACTAAAGATTAATATTTTCAATAAATGCATTTTTGAACTAAATTAATTATAAAAATGAAATTTTGTACATTTAATACATTTTTTAACCCAGCGGACACAAATGATCAAACTTCATTAGTATACCATTTATAAACCGGTTGACCAAATGGAGCGAAACAAATATCATTGGAAAGCTTGTGAAAAATTGGATTCAATGAAATAATCAAAATGGAAATCCGACAAGAATGAAAAAAACAAAATTGCAGGATAATTAACTTAATAAAAATCATAGAAGGTGTTTAGCCAAAAATTGATAGAAAAGGTCCCCATTATTTGAGTACAAAAAATAAAAAAATATGGGGGGGTTGTGTTTTACCACAACAATGGCGACACAAGGAAGAAGAACAAGTTATCTATGTTTTATATGAATGATATTTTCCTAAAATTAAAGAAGAGAGAATTATTTTTGAAATGTTTGACTAGGTTCATTAGTCTAAATAAAAATAAGAATCATCTAACTATAATTTTTCTTAAAATTCCTCATAAATCAAAATATCTCATAATTCTATATCAGTCTTTAATTAGTTGGAGAGATAAAGCAGGGGTCACTTTACAGCTTAGCTTTTAAAATATACTCATTTATCGCAGGTAGAGCCACTGCTACGAGAAAACATCTATAGTCTTGACAAGGTTACCTTTTAATTATCAACGATTCAGAATTCCATCTATTTAAGTATTATCGACCTAAAAATAAATCCATTTATATATGTTTATTTTCTTTGAATTTGTTTTTAATTTTTAGTTCTTAAAAGCCATTGTCTTGGTTTGGTAGCCAGATAGTTGACAATGCCATTCATTGGTTATAATTGGACTGAACAAGTTGGCTCATGATGAGACCCCTTGTCTTATAATTGTTTGCAATCATAAGCCATTACCCTGGTTTGCTTAGCAATGTTAGTAATGTCAGCTTATTTTTCCCCTATAATCATGGTAAGCAGACTCATGATGAGACCTCTTATCTTTTAAGTTTAAATATATTTTTTTATTACACTCTAGAAAAACAAGACTTTTTGGATAGGGAGAATTATTGACTCCATAAGAGTTAAGAATGACAATTTCAGAATTAAGGGTGCTTTGCTGTAAAGTGTCTTTACTTGGCTAAAAATAACTTTCCTTGACTGATAATAGAATTTTGAAAGATCTTAATAAAATATTGAAATCTCAAAATAATTACAGTTTTGATGAAAAAAGAAATTTCTTAGATTTTATGATACTTTTTCAACTTCTCTTGTTTTTGTAATATCTTCCCTAAGTATGTCTACCTTTATAATAAGAAAAACAAATTTTATTAAGATATTTAAGAAAAAACAAATAGTAGACTATTAACATTCTTTTTCTGCGTATGCCAACCATTGTTAGGTAACAAAAGGGCCTTTCGTATAAATTATGGCAGAGTCACCAAAATCAAAACTGAAAAATGAAAGAAAAATAATTCGTAATCTGAATTGATAAAAGAAATCAACAAAAAAATAAAAATAAAAAGGTAAGAGCAGAAAGGAAAATCCAAGTTTTTAAAAAATAAACTCCAATAAAAATGCTTATACCAATGTCTCAACAAAACGAAGTAAAAGAAAATAATCATGTAACCATTCATTCTTATGTCGAGATTCAGATAAATTTTACCTTGCAGGGTTATAAGCATTTTAGGCTTCAAATAGCAGTGATGATAAAATTCAACCACAATGAAAATAATTATGTCTGATGTCAATCTTTTTGTTTCAAAGCATCATCTTAATCATTTTCTAATAAAAGGAATGCTGAAAGAAACAAACTAAAGGTTCAGAAACTTTCTAGTGTAATTGTTTCAATGAAGATTATCGTTGCTTCTTGGAAGCAAACCAGAAAAAGAGTATAGGGCTTCAAAATCTGATATGGTGGAAGATTGAAAGCTTTTACGAAGAGCTACAAAACAGATATTTATATTCGCAGAATTTAAAAACAAAAATGAAACTAAAGTAAAGTAATGAAAATAAATGAAAGTGGGTATATCAAACTTACCATTAGATAATTGCATTTAATCTTATGTGTCAGGTATCATCTTCTCCAATGCTAGCTAACTTCTTCTTTTAATTAAAATCAAAAGCATGAAGAAGTTGAACTAACCATAATCTTACAACCCAAAATTATTATTTGTTTTATTTAAACCAAAGTAAGAAGTAAACTATAAGGAGATAATGCTTTGTGTTTAGGGAATCAAAAGTAAAACAAATCCATCAGAAATGAGAATCAAATTATGCTTCTTAATGAAGTGCAACGATGAATGTTCTCATAATATTATAAGTTTCATATCAATTCCATTTCCATAAATTGTCCAAGATCAAGACCAAATCCAAGATAATGAAATTTATATGTGTAAATGGGAAGGTCTTAAATTTCATATTTAAATATGGAGTAGAATATCTAAAACTAAAATATAAGAGAAATCGAAATGATCTAACCTTGTTGTAAATTTCCTATCAATTGCTTTAATACCATAGTGATTACCCAAGATTGACTAAAAATACTTTATACAATGCAATGTCTCAGTGGATGTTTCGCATCGCAAGTTTCTTCACCATACTTAAATTTCAATCTGCAATTTTTACCTTTGCCGATATGGGATATAACGATTGAATTTTAATGGAAAAGGGGCATGTATCAGAGTCTATTGCATCAGAAAATCTTAAGGTAAGTCTTCATTTGAGTTTTGCGACACGATATATTTGTTGCGATGGAAAATTTGTGATATGGACATATGCTATGTGAAAATATGCGATGTGATGGGAATATCGAAGCATCGTTATATCAGGGATCCAGGAATAATCACATCGCACATCACACATCGCAAATTCATAATTGTTATATTAGCATATATAATAAAAATTAAGATGAAACGATTGCGATATCGGCATATTGGGGCATCGGGAAATAGTCATGTTGGAAATGCCGATATTATCCTGTGACTGCGGGGATGCGATGGATGATGTGGCAAATTGGTGGGACCGGCTTTCGATCTCAAAAGCAATTGGCGATCAGCAAATTTAAGTACATATGATGTAACATTGTTGATATGCCTATGTGAGATGAAGAACGGACCGGATAAATTTATTATATGAATTTAATATCGTAGAAAATCCAGAACATCGAGACTTTTAAACCTATGCCCTTACCATTATTGCGATTGAATGGATGCAATATATTTAATGAACTTGATTTAAATTTTATATCATGTTTGGAATTGTGCGAACATAGCAATATTGGCAAAGTCAACTATCAGAGATGCGAAATGCTAAATGCGATATACGATATGATAATTGTGGAATTTTGTGAGAAAGGCACGAAAAAGAACATCAAAGGTCATGTATCAGTAAATGCTAAGAGTCACTTCCGATGGAATATTGCAATACAAATAGTTGTGACATGGATGATGTAATATTGAAAATAAAGAATTGATGAAGATGAGCGGGAAGGGAATATCACAAATGTATATTCATTGTAGTATCAGTGATATTAAAGTCAAGTTGAAATATTCTGATATGAATTTTGCGATAATGCTTTAAAGGCATATTGGGTTTTTTAATAAATGAAAGCAAAATTAAAGAATGCTCAAATTCTAATGAACAACAAATAAAATTTCTTGAACCTTTTGTGGATTTGAAATGGGTTTTCAACTTACTTCAAGTTTTGAAAATGAATGAAAACCTGCAAATGAAACAAAACAAAAATAAGAAATAAACTAAGGAAAAAGGAAAAACCAACAATAGATGAAAATGAACTGATGAATGCGTACTTGGAAGAAAATTGTTTGTAAATTTTATCTCATGAATCTTCAATTTCTTTCATGGATTTCTCAAAATTCAGTTTTTGTTCAAAATCATCTCATTATTTATTCTAAACTAGAGTAGCTTAAAAAATCACTTATTCATGTTCAAAATATCTGTAATTCCTAGAATTTAACATAAATGTAAATGAAAAATGCTCCCTTTTGAATTGCAACAGCAATTATTACCTTTTCTCATTCCGAATTAACTTAACCGAAGTTTGTATTGTTAAGGTGGATGTTCAATAATGTATTTAGTAAATAAATATGGTGCATATTACAACATCAAATAAACTAAAGATCATAATAGAATAAAGCCACCGATTATGAAATAATATCAACATAGATTCAAATATGTGCACACAGCAAAATGGACACCCTTAAGGTCATTTTAATAGATTCTGAGGAAGATAACATGAACTTCATGTATTTACAGAAAAATGTAAGACTAATTAATAATAATCGAATTGGCATTAAGCTTGCGAGCTTATACAGTCATATATTTTACGGGACAACGATATCAGGAAGCTTTTGAATCACCAAAATTTTCAACATAACAATCTAAGAAGAAAATCTTAGAAGGAAATGTCAAAACAGAGAAAAGTGGCTTTGAAGTGATGTGTGCCAAGTGCATACTCAATTAAATTCAGTCAAGACATTATTCGAAATAGGCAGAGATGTAGTCATGGGTAGAGGTATTGCCGCAAGAAATTTTTTATTTAAAGATGGGAAGAAAAAATCAAAAATTTTCCAATGAGAGGAAAATATTTCTCTGAACATGTATATGATATGAGAAGGGTTGATTGCTTGCTTTAATTTTATCTATAGAATTGTTAAAAATAAATTAACTATATAAGCAAACTAACTACATTAATTCTATTCCTATCCTAACTATATACATGAAAATGGCTAGGTATAGTCATATTTCCAATGTAACCACCCTCTCATTTTAATTCCTACATATATGTATAGCTCAAACATTAATAATAGAAATACAAATCTAATTAAAGTAAGAAAGCTAAATACGAAAGTATAATGTACAATTATTGTTAGCGACTTATTTAAAATCTCCTTCTTTTGAAATGCCCTTTCCAACTGGATTTCAATTGAATCATAGAAATCTGAATGGATTTCCATAATGATTGGAAGAGATTAAAAAGAGAAGATACCAAGCTAGATTGTGGATAGATTCACAGGCCTGAAAAAATTTGTTAGTGTTATGTGTAAGTGTTAAACTATCAACAATCTTCCATGAAGGAAAACTTTCCAAATAGTTTTCAAATGAGTTAATGAAAAATGGATGGAAATTTGTTAGATACAATGGAAGCTTCTTAATTGAATTAGATTGTTGGTCAGATTGTAAAATAACACTCTCTTGTTGATACTTCCTTTGATAAGGTAGAAGCTTTTGGTAAAAAATTAGCATCGATTGAAATTGGAATATTTATAGATTTTGATGTTCATGATTATAATATGAAACTTAAATTTCCGAATAGGACAATGCATCAATTGAGTGTTTGATAATACAATGTTCAATATGCCAACATAAAGTATCAAAAATTTGAAAAATAAAATCAGAAGTTAAATCTAATTTTAAACAAAATAAGTGAGGAAACAAAAATAAAATAAAATCACTAATAGTATAACTAATGTTACAACACAGGTTGAGCCGACGGAGCTCTGCAACTACAATGGCGGCCCTTTGTTATCATATTGTAGGGATGGCACTTCCTTAGGCTCAAAACAATTCAGATGAAAGCGACTGCAGGTCGACTGGCGTCCCCTCTCAGCCGATGAAGGAAGAAAAACTGGAAAGGGGTTCTATTCGGGTTTTACTATCAAAAAAAGGGGTTCATATCTCACAACTTCAACTGCTATTTCCGTGACTGCATGGCCAGGGGAATGTCCATCAATCATCCATTCTTGAGTGTGTGCCGCGAACTCTCTTGCAGCATTAGGATGGCGGGGAGAAGGATTGGTTTCCTGGCACACCAAGAGTTGTCACCAACGTTTTGCATCTTCCAGACTGGCCTGAGAGCTCTGCTGACCCTAAGACGGTGCGAGTGTGGACAGGGGAAGAGGGGCCTACTGTGTCCCAGCTTACATCAAAACAGGGAAGCTCTCGCGCAGATGAATGGTGGCCAATTTATGTGGACCAAATAAATTGTGAGGCAATGACAGGTTATTTAGAAGAGGACCCATACAAACCAGATTCGAAGACAACATGGTACGGACAAAATACAAAAAATAGGGGCGAATTGGAGAATACAGAGAATACGCCCAATCCTATGGATCAAGGCTCCAAAAAGGATGTTTCAAATTGCATGGATAAAGAACAGATACAAATCTTTATCAGATTGTTAGGGGGCAAACATCACTGCATGCAACTCAGGAAAGTGCTGAATATACAAGAGTTAAAAAAGGAAATCCAAAACCAACTAGGAACTCTAAAAAAATATCAAAATCTGATATATACAGGTCATAGTCTACAAGATCCCTATACACTACAGGAATATGGTATCACAAATGATTCAACCATCATTCTTAACCGGAGACTGTGTGGCGGATGCAATGGAGACAGCTCAAAAAATACAAGCTCCTTTCATGATGTTGCAAAGGAAATGAAAAAATGCAACACAAATCAGCACCAGCACCAAAAATACCAAGCCCATATATTGTGGAACAAAAACTGGAATCCCCAATGCTACAAGTAACCTTGCCTAAGGTAACTGATCTACACACTGATCTATCCAAAAATGCTATCATTTGTAGATTAATGGGTTCTGGCCAAAATCCGATGCTCTTTATCAATGGATTTTCTCCACATGGTCACCAAACTGTGAAACACACCTATGCTCAAAAGGTTTTTTCATAGTTAGCTTTGACACAAAACAAAAACGAGATAGTATTATCAATCAGGGGCCTTGGTTCTGGGGCAATGCTGGCCTCTTCACCACCCCCTGGTTCACTGATTTTGATGCAAATACTATGAAAATCTCATCAATGCCTATTTGGGTGAGGCTCCATAACCTCCCTCTTCATTTTTTGCATCACTTAGTTTTAATGTCCATTGGGAATGTCCATTGGGAATACATTGGGTAAATTCCTAAAAATAGATGAAGACAGAGTTAGCAGGGGAATCTTCACTTTTGCCAAAATATGTGTAGAAGTGGACTTGAGTCAGGGACTACCTGATCACATTACATTGAACTACAACAATACACTAAAAACTCAACCACTTGACTATGAGAACACAACATTCAGATGTCGTAGATGCATGCAAACAGGGCACCTCCAATACACTTACCCAATGGCCAGAAAGTACCCCAAGTGAAACAAGAAACAACAAAAAAAACCCAAAGGATGGCAGCCTACCAACTTGATGGAAGAAGAGGAAGAAGAGAACAAGCAGACAAAACCTCTAGGGAACCAAGCAGCACCTGACATACAAATGGGACAGAAAGATACTCAGGAAGTAGATCCCCTAGATTCTCATATGGGGCCAAACAATATACAACAGCAACAAGAACCTCTGCTGAAAGTAGGCAGCATCAAAAGAACACATGGATCTGAAGGATCAGAATCTAACAAAGAAATTCCTATGAACACCATGGAAAATCAGCTTGTCATTATTACACCCTCTCCCAACTCTGATTGGGGAAGGGTGGTAAAGAAAAATGGCAGGAAAGCATAGGCCAGCTTGATCCAATTATTTACTTTTTTGTACTTTTGTCTCATGTAATACATGGACAGCCATCTGCATATGCTATATAGCATCTACAAAATGTAATTTTTTCATATGAATAAAATTACGGCGTTTTCTTACGGGAAAAAAAAACTAATGTTACAACACATTTGGAATTGTTTTGAAATAATTTCTTTTTCACAAAGATTGACCAGAATAATGGGATTTGAATGATTGTCAATTCCAGCTCATGAATTATAAATAGAATTATGACCATGAATAGGAATGAGAGCTTGATCATGATATGAATCATAAATTGGAATGATTTCTTGGATGTCGAAATCATGAAGATAATTTGTTTCTTGAGCATGAGGATTAGTTGGACTAATTTATGAATTAAAGTGTTCTTCATTTTCATATGTGTTTTTAATTTTCTCATGAGGATTGACTTGAGAAGAATACAAATCAACATCCTCATTGTCAAAGTAATTATCATAAATGACTTCACAATATTTATTAGAATTCCCTTCGATCTCATCCAATGTATCAAAACAAGAAGGAATATAAAGTACATGTTTATTAATGCCAAAAGAATGATCAATTATTATTTCTCTATCTTGATAAAAACTAATTGGCATTTCATTTAGATCAACCTCTGTATTTTCTTAAATATCATTAATACCAAGAGGAGAAAAATTACCATTAATAAAACTATCAGGATAAAGGGAAAAATGACAATTAGAAATAATAAAATCAAAAGTTTCTCTGTTTGAGAACTCTTGTTCATTCTGTTCATTATAAATTTTAGATTCTAAATCATTCCTTTCTGTAGTCATGCTTTCTTAAATAAGTTTGGTTTGCTGCTCTAAATTTGGCATTTTCTCATCATGAAAGAATTCATAAATTTGTACAACAGTTTGTGTGTTATTGATTACTTTGATTGCTGCTTGTACTTGTTGATTTATGAGCTGATTTTCTGAATTCAATGCAGAGTTATTTTCAGATTTCATGGTAGATCTTTCTCCAAAATTTCTGTTGTTGTCTTCTTTCATTTGAATAGAAATATTTTCCAAGCTTTGTGAGACCACCTATCATGATTTATTTGCACATCCATATTGGAATTCTCATTTATGTTGGAAGGGGATGGAACAAAGCTTGAACTAATTTCATATGGATTGGGAATGGGAGGAAGAAAACAAATATGTTCAAACCAATCTAACGATTCTTCTTTCGAAGGTTATCTTCGACTTTAAATTTTAAATGATTCAAACGAAATCAAATATTAAAATCTCTAACAAACCCATTTTCAAACTTTCATAGATATTCAATTTCATCACATACCTGTTCATAATCATAGCCGTCAAATTTACAAATGAAAATTGTAATAAATTGATCCCAGCTATGAATTGAGGCAACTAGAAGAGTTCGACACCAGTTTCTGGCTTTTTCCGTGAATGTGAGAGTAAAAATTCTGCATAAAATGCCTTCATCAATTCCTTGAAAAGTATAATTATAAAAAATTTTAATAAATTGAAAGACATGATTAAAAGCAGAAGAATTTCTCTTACCACTAAACTTTACCTGAGACAAGAGTCTTACCACTTCGAGTGGAGTGTTGGAAGATGCATGTCCATGGATACAACTCCAAATTAGAAGTTTAAGAGAAGCCATCGTGATTTATATAAAATGTTAAAATTCAAAAGACTCCAATAGACAACAAGTTTCAGGCCCTCCTAGCGCCAAAATGTTAAAGCCTTGAAAATCGATGCAACAACATGGGGGATGACCACCCTATTCGGACCTTAAAGTAGTTCCTTTTCCATTTGGAATAGTGGTTCCGACTGGTTCAACTAGGTCCGGTTACCTTCTCTCAATCCCCAATGGCTTTAAAATATGACTTTCATTCACCAATGAAGAAGAGACATCGGATCAACCCTCTTGCTGATCGGGCAAGAAATTGATCCTTAAGCTGATTTGGGGCTCAGCCAATCCACAGCTAAAGTTTTCCCCTTTGGGTAGATGACTTAAAAGAATGTAGAAATTAATCTATATGCAAACTTATTCTAAGATGCAAGCAAAATGAACTATCTTAATCCTATCTCAATTAGGTAGATATAGATCTAACCCAATTAAGAGCAAGATAATTTTAAATAATTGAGACTTAAATATGTCTGGTTTATAATGAATACCAAGTTAATGAAGTAGTTTTATTAACTAACATTATGAATACCGAAACATATCCTATTGAGACCTCTTAACTGAAATAATCAATCAACAACACTCGGGAAGAAGTTCAAAAAATGATATTCATCATTTAATCAGTAACTTGAATAATTAAATAATAATATGCGGAAGAAGTTCACAACATGTCACTATTCAATAAATCAGTTGTACAAGATAGATTTCTAAGTAAATAGTTACTCAGAAATTAGAATTTAATCCATAAGAGTAGAGATACATAATAACATAAAATAGAGACAAATTACCCATACCGACAAAAGTGCATAAATAGGGAAGCAAATTGACACACTCATGTCTTCATAAAATGAAACAAGTATTTAAAATAATAGTATTTGAAATACCAATTTTATTGAATACATTCTCTAGCTCTAATCTCCAACAGTCTTTTACAGTCCCTGAGCTTCTGCTTTCAAAACCAGAGCTACAACAGTGCAAACTCTATTCATTATACATAATTTAGAATGTAAAAGTAAAACCTCAAAAATCTCCAGATCTAAGATTCCTCTCCTCCCACCTACAACTCTAAATCCCTATTACAGAAGTGCTTTTAGAATTCTAGAATTGAAGAGGAGAGAAGCTCTTATTACATATTACAATCTATTATTTATAATATTTACAAAGGAATTCAAACTAGGAAAGTTGTTGAAGAAGAAATCTATTTAATCAATTTTTATTGGCTCAAAATCCCATTCTTGTATTGTTGGAGCCTTCTCATTGATTGAGATTCTTTTCTCTTCATCTCTTCAACTATTTTCCTGCAAAATCAAATCAAAACAAAATTAAAATGCAAAACTAAAATCAAAATGCCAAATTTGAAATTAAAACAAATCTAATCAACTTTAATTAAATAAATAATTGAAAAGGAAATATAAGCTTTCTATTTATGCCTGCAATGATTTAGTTGGCCAAAGATATTATTAACGAATGGATTTACATTCAGAAGAGGCTTGGGCAAATGAAAATGTAGAAAATAAAACTCAGGAAAATTAGTTTTATTCAAAATTTGGAGCTTGATCTTCTGCTGGATTTTAGACCCAATTAGTGATCAAATATTCTAGTGAAACCTCCTCAGAAATGTTCTCCTTGATTTTATCTTTCCAATGAGCCATCCTGGGCCTCATTTGGCCAAGTAAAACTTATTGTATGAACCTCCAAAAGTTGATGAGTCAAAACTGCGAGAATTCTGGAATTTCAATTACTGGACTAAAAATCAAAATTTAATTAATTAAATTCTAATCCTAAATTAGATTTTAGTTATTAATTTAATTAATGTTATTATTAATTAGTTAATAACAATAAATTATAACTATATTATTTATTAATTAATACTAATTTAATGACCATACAATAATTTTAATTAAATTATTAAATTAATTATATATATTATATGTTAATTAATTAATTAATTTATATATAAATTAATTTAATTTTTATAATATAAGTTAATGTAATTACGTAAGCCATTCCTAACAATGAATTCAAAACAACGAATATGAGAATGGCTTTAAAATGAAAGTCACGGTTTGACTTTTATCGTATTCGCATGAAAGGTTCATATCGCATCGCATGAAACATTGGATCGGGGTTTGTAAAACTTTTTTTACTGTGAATCCTGTGAAATGTGATTTGCGAAAATTTTTATTATTTATTTTTTTTTATTTTACATGTGGTGTAAGTTTAATAAGGTTTGGTTAAGTTATAAAATGAAGTTAAGTTATAAAATGAAGTTAAGTGGGGTCTATTTATAGTTAGATTTCCTGTTATAAACTACAGCTATTTTTGGTAATTGATAATCTAAAAAATGAGCTACAATTTGGCTTAGTTATTTAGCAAGATCGTTAGAGAAAAAATAAAAAATTAATAAAAATTCAACTAAAGATTAATATTTACAATAAATGCATTTTTGAACTAAATTAACTATAAAAACAAAATTGTGTACATTTGATGCATTTTTTAACCCAGGCGACACAAATGATCAAACTTCAAAGGTATACCATTTATAAACCGGTTGACCAAATGGAGCGAAACAAGTATCGTTGGAAAACTTGTGAAAAATCGGATTCAATGAAACAATCAAAATGGAAATCCGACAAGAATGAAAAATAACAAAATTGTAGGATAATTAACTTAATAAAAATCATAGAAGGTGTTTAGCCAAAAATTGATAGAGAGGGTCCCCATTATTTGAGTACAAAAAATAAAAAATATGGGGGGGGTTGTGTTTTACCACAATAGAACTCTCACTCACAATAAGTTCTCCTTTAACATTACAAATGAATAATATCTCACATAAAGTGGCATAAAATTATCCCCTCACAAGGTGGCATACATGGACCTCAGATTCAAATCATCATTTCAAAAAAATTAAATGAACACATGGAAAAAATACACCTTATTCCTCCAATTTTGGGGATGGCCTAAAAATTGGCTATTTAGATGAAGAAAAAACCTGCAACATTGCATTCCTTGTGAAAAATCATGAAACTTGAGTATAAACATGAATCCTTTTTGTCACAGTCAAATCTGGGCTCCCTAGGAATATTTTAGATTCCTCACAAGATTCTCTCCTGAATATGGATGAAAATTCGGCTACTCGGATGAAGAAATGGACTGCACCATCAAACTCCTAGCAAAAAACTAGTTTAGATCGGTATAAGCTTGAGATATTTCTCACACCATCAAAATTCTGCGCCCAAGGAATCTCCAATATTCTTCAAAGATTCTGCATAAGAATATTTTGTGGAATATTCCCATAGAATATACTCTCTTGAAATCCATGCCCTACTTGGGATGGGTTTCACACGGCTCTTGTTCGTGGTTCTTCCGTGGCCCCGTTGGGTGAATGAATGAACTCAAGGTTTTTAAATAAGTTTGTTGGCAAACTTATCAGAGCCCCATTAGTTGACCCATTGATTAACAATGGCATTTGATTGGAGGTGGCCTGGGTTCCAAACCCCATGGGCCACTCATTTACCTTAACATGGCACGTGATGGTTTATTTTCATGTTATATTTTTTGGGAAGTTGGTTATGTATGGCACCGCCTGTTGAGCAGGTTGTCCACTTGGTTGGGCAAGTTCAATTCCATCGGCCCCTGTTTAAAAATGGTGTGCCATGTGTATAACGACCAATCATAGTTCGTCGGCAAGGTACTAGTTGTAACCACGGGCCCCAACCCTTTTAAATATTTTTTTAATATTATTTCAAATGTGGTTGCGTTTTTTTTCTTTTTTAATTTATATGCTATCGTCATATTTGTGGGTATCATTAGAAAATTTAAGTAGGCGATAATTTGGTCAATTTTGGTCGCCGCGAAGTGTCAAAATGTCGCTCAGTTAGTGGTGGCCAAATTTAGTGGTTCCACTACATTTAGCTAGTCTACCAAATTTAGTGAGTCTTCCAAATTTAGTTGGCGACAAAAGCACTGGCCCCTTTTACTTGAATTTTGACTCAAAATAACTTGCACATACGAAGTCAGATTTGAGTGTCATATGTGCCATTAGAATCAGGATGATGAGCTCTTCGATCTAGTCCTTGCTTTGATGAAATCCGAAGACTTATATTTTTTTAGCCCTTCCGAAGCCACTTGGATCATTCCTCCCCATTAAGGCGATTTTGGTCCTCCAAAAGCATGAACATAACTCCAATATTGATCTACATAACAGCTAGCTCTGACAGGCCACCTTCCCTTTCCTTCACCTTTATACTTCAGAACTCGGAATGATGAAGCCAACACCTATACCATATCCAAACCCATAACTGCTAATACATGTTCAATTACAAGACCAATAATGACCCAAGCAAGCTGATACTTGCCAAGATTTTATAGCACAGTCATGGTCAAGTTTACATCAAATTCATAACAAAAATCAATACCCAAGGAATCAACTCAAAGGGCCAAAAATATCACCATATTGCATTCATAAGTGATGGAAAACATTTCACCACTTTTATAATCATTTCGC
The DNA here is from genome assembly GCA_000404065.3 of Pinus taeda. Classification (NCBI taxonomy): domain Eukaryota; kingdom Viridiplantae; phylum Streptophyta; class Pinopsida; order Pinales; family Pinaceae; genus Pinus; species Pinus taeda. The sequence continues at coordinate 68,267 of APFE031351901.1, read as the reverse complement.
AACATGTGGTTTATAAAATGTGGCCATGCTCAACTACTTATGAATCCCCACTTCCCACCCAACCAAGTTAATGGGTCTTCTTCCTGTAGCTGCTTCTATTATTGGAAAACTTCATCGACTAGTCCCTTTACAGGTTCTTTTTTGGCCCCCTTCAATCATTGTTCTAAATGAAGCTCCAAACATGTGGCTCTCTAATGTCCATTCTTGTTGCAATGGCTACAAAATTTCTTCTTCCTCCAAACTTTCCTGACTGTATTCATTCCTTGATTTGGAGAAGAGCCTTCATGTCTTGTCCTCTTCCTCACTTCCATTCTTTTCCAACACTTGGCAACATCATGGTTATACAAGCCACAAAAAATACATGGTTTTCTATGCCATAAATTTTGCTCATCATGATCAATCTACTTGTAATCAAAAAGGACATTAGAATATCGAGACCTTTTATACCTTTCTTGGTTGTCAATGCTGCAATCTTGGCGAGAATTTATTTCCTTAGTTCTTCCTTTGCAATGCTCACTATCATGGGAAGATTCTGATGTGATTTTAACATCGTCTTTCCTCGATGGTTTCGGTAATTTTCAGCTCCGATACCAATTAATCTAGAAATTTTCATGAATGCTTTCAAACAAAAATCTCCATTATATAGGACCTTACTGATGCTTATATTTTCATGTGAAACCATGAGCAATGAAAATTCTAAACAACACTTCAACAAACCATGAATCATAATCAAGAATCAAATAAGAAACAATCATTGCACAGGGTTGTTTTGGAGTGATTAATCTGAGGAGCAATTTAGTGGCACCAAGATTTGTCTAAGATAGTTTAGGGCAACAAAACAATTATTTTGGGCTGCATGCAGTTCTTGGTTGCAAGTGTAAACTTGATAAGGCCAGTTCATGGAAACAATGGAGTAATTCTTTGGCAAATAGTTCTGGCTGAGGTAGTTTTAGGGCAACAAAGTAAGTCTAGGCAACAATAACCTTCTCTGTGGTTGTGGATTCATCCAAAGAAGAGATCTAGGAAACAAATTGTCCTTAAGAACACTTCTAAACCTTAACTTGTGGCTGTGTAATATTTTAGTTCTCAAATTTCTCTAATGTGCATTACACACAAATTATGTTAAAAGTTTGTTAGAAAAAATTAAGATGGTTGGTTGTAAGACAACATCTACACCTATAGAGGTTGACTTGAAGTTATTAACCACATTTTACTATAAACTAACAAATGCATCTTCGTATAAACAATTGATATGGAGTTTGATTTATCTAACAAGACAACCATTAAATGATATTTTAGCATATCACATTTCTAAATTTATTACAACTACCAAGGTTGATTGTTGAGTGACAATCAAGAGAATTTTGACATATGTGAAGGGTACTTTAGAGTATAGAATCAATTCCATTATATGGTAGATCAAAGGCTTTCTAACTTACAAGGTATATATCTTTGGTCACCGAGTAAGATATTTTATCCTCTCATCAAAAACCAATGAAAGCATTTCTTTCCTCTACTAAAACAAAATATAAGGTAACAATAATTGTAGCTTGTAAAATAGTTTGTTTGAGGAGGATAATTGCAAGTCACACAAATCATTATTCATGATGGACCTTGAATGTCACCACAACAGCTATAGTTTTCATGATGCCACCTTTGGTGACGTTCATTTTTTTGGCGACAAAGGCTAAGATCCATCATCTTTGCTCATATTAAATGGTGACGGTCACTATCCGTCATTATAAATCATTATTGGTGACGGACCTTGAATGTCACCACAACCCCTATACTTTTGGTGACACCACTTTTGGTGGCGTTCAGTTTTTGGTGATAGAGGCTCTTTTGATCGTCACCAATGATCTTATGGTGACAATTTTTTACCCTCACCAATGTCCTTTTTTCTTGTAGTGCGATATGATAACAGAGTTTGTCCAGTGTGGACTATGTCTCCGGACCCTAGGTCATTAATAGGGAGGTTGCTTCATTAGTCTTTGCAAGAATATTATGAGTACATAATGCAATCTATGTCTATACAAGAATGAAAATATTATCTAGAGTGGCATGTCTCTCCTAGGAGACATTCTTCTACAAAAACTCTCACTCATAAGAAGTTTTTCCTTTAGCATGATAAATGAACAATCTCTCACATAAAGTGGCATAAAATGATCCTCTCACAAGGTAGAATAAATGGACCTCAGATTCAAATAATAATCTCAACAAAATCAAATGAACACATGGAAAAAATACACCTTATAACTCCAAGTCTAGGAATGTCCTGAAAAATCAGCTACTCGGATAAAGAAATGGCTTGCACCATCATGTCCCTTGCAAAAAATCATGAAATTTGAATATAAACACGACCCCTTTCTGCCATGATCAAATATGGGCTCCTCATGAATCTTTTAGATTCCTCACAAGATTATCTCCATAAGATGGGTGAAAATCCAACTACATAGATGAAGAAATCGACTGCACCATCAGAATCTTGGTGAAAACTTCATTCATATGAGTATAAACTTGACATATTTCTGACATCATTAAAATTATGCTCCTAGGGAATCTCCAAGATTATTTATAAGAATATTCTAATTCAAGTCGCAGGCTCAGGGAGACATAAAATAAAAAGCTCAGGAATATTCTGAAGCTTTAGGATCTTTTTTCAATTACAATCTGTTGAGCATGGAATCCCCCCACAACATGTTTTGGGGCTCAAAGCCCAAGTTTTGGTCAGATGTATTATAAGACTCCGTGAATTGTGGGTGCGGAGCGCGAAGTATAGGTTGAGTCATAGGGTTGTCCGCCCTAAGTATTGTAATGTAATGTAATGTCATGTTAGCCTACCCATGGCCCGTGGACCATGGGATTGTATAAATAAAGTGAGGCTCTAAGTTGTAAAGGTAGCCAATGGGAGAGATAGATGAATATGAATGGTTCGAGCATAGAGTAAGAGCCTAAGTGTATTAAGTCGTAGTAGTAGGAAGAGGCTTTGCAGCTGAGTACGCAGAGGCCTAGTAGAGTCTGTAGCTGAGTGCGTACGGCGATGTCGAGTCTGTAACCTTGAACGAAGAATAATAAAGAGAAGTTGATTCCAAATTCGGTGCATCTTTTTGTGTATTGCATTCTTTACATTTATACTATTTTGCTTATCACGCGTACTTATATGATTGCTGGATATACTATTAATTATCACTAGTCTTACAAAGATAAGTTAAAGTAATCGGGTAATAACATGTTAAATAGTAAGGAACTAGGGTATAATACGGATCACGCCCCGAGCAGGGCTGCGCAAAGGCAGCCTCATAGGTTACAAGGGACTAATAGGTGCGTGTAGCGACGTGCGCGCAGGGTCAAACCACAGACTGCCAGAAGCTCATCAAACATCCCCAGGGTGCGAAAACCTGGTTCTAGCAGCTTCCCATACTACTTCAGGTGAGACCTCAGTCCGTGCTCCGCAGACTGTTGCTGAAAGGGCCAATAGTACTGGGATTTGCTTGGCTAAATCGCCTCTAAACCTGGGTTAGGCCCATACAAGCCAACAAATGGTTCCGTTGTCGGGACCGGGATTTGCATAAGGGACGTCTGATGTTGTGCCACTGGAATCCCACAAAGAAAGAAATTGAAGAGTGGTTGGACAAGAAGATTCACGAGTTCGCGGTGCGGGAAAACAGAAATCCGCGAGTAACTAAGGAATAGTGGTTGGAGCGCTACTTGTATATGGAAATCCACGAAATTTTCTTTGCATCCTTTCCTTTTGAGCTGTATGAGTGGATCGCGAAGCTAGTAGACAGTCAGGGAAGGTGTAGGCTCGACAAACCAATCGTGTGGACTCTGGAATTAGTGCGCAGACTAGAAGCGTCAGGAGATAAGATCGCGTGAGTTGTGGACCATTAGCTCAATTGAATTATAGGAGGATTTATCATTGAGCTCGCGGTAGATATGACCGTCAACTATAGTGAGGCGGAGCGACGTTTCCTCAAGAGACAGTGAGGTAAGTATATCAAATTTTTGAACACTTGGATTAAGATGCTATTGTGTGAAAAGCGGGTTATGCAAATAAATTAATGTTTGGGACTACGCGAAGTGGGAAGATCTACAGAAGCAGAAGTAGTGAATAATTGGAAACCAGTCCCTTAATTTCCCCCTTGCGGGAAAGCAAGGAAGAGCTCGCGAAAGTCTCTCTAAGAAGCGCGGCCAGTTTGATAAGGTAGAAAATTCTGCACTTACCACCTCCACCCACACCACCTCCCGTCTCACCTTCCTCACCTCCATCTCCACCCACCCCACCTCCGCCACCACCACAGTTCAGTATGGCAAGTGCGATCAAACTACTGGTATTCAGGGGAGTAGGAAATGAAGATCCAGACCAGTTCTAGTTCATGGTAAGAGCAGTATGGGAAGCATAGGGCATCGTGGATGACAATATCAAGAAGGCTATGCTGGTGAGCGCATTGCAGGATCGCGAATTAACATGGTACATCAAGCATTCTAATGAACATCCAAATGCAGGAATTACAGAAATCCAGACCGCATTGAACAGGGAATTTAGCAGGCCAAAATCAGAAACACAATCAATCATCGGGTTTAAGGAGATTGCTATGCTCTCGGGCGAGACCCCCCTAGGATCTAGACAAAAGACTGAAGGGCATGATTCGCAAAGCCAACATGACATTGACAGATGGACAGCACCACACATGGTTTGTAGCATCACTGACACCGCACTTAAGGATGGCACTGTCACAGCAAAAACTTTCCACCCAGGCCGAAGCTTTGGAGATGGCGATGAGATTGCATGAGACCCTTATACAAGACCCTAGTCTAGGAGTCTAACAAATCCACACGCAACTGCAAAATCTATGTCTGGAAATGTAGAGTTTTAAATAGGATAGGACACCTCAGCCAAAGCCGCGCGAGGAGGTATGGTGCATAAAATGCAAAGGCCAGGGGCATGACAAGGACAATTGTCCAGTGTTCGCAAATTACTTGGCAGGAGGAGGGTCGATGCCATTAAGACCTGAGGCATAGGCAGGACCAAGCGCGGCGCCTACATTATGGTGCGCGATCTATTAGGTAGGAGGAAAACACACTACAAATAAGGCTCGAAACGTCAATACAAACAATCATGGACGCGAGAACTCCGGAAGAAAACTACACATAGTACGAATAATTGTCATCTATTGCATAAGTATATGCAGACGTCCCAACAATTGTTTTGTAACTTCTGCAGGTCGGTAGGCCATGATGAGTGCACCTGCAGAAGCTATGAACTAATGATGGACCAAACTCCTACCTACAAGGTGCAGACCAAAACGTGAGCCCTCGACCCGAATGCAAGAATGGCACGTGCTAGATTTCAGGGGCGCAGTCAAGGTCGAGGTGGAATGGGACCAGGAAGGGGTCGCGGATAGTTAATTTGTTATAATTGTGGAGGGCCATGACACTATGCCCACGATTGTACAAAGTCGACAAGGACATCATGTTTGTATTGTACTCGGTTTGATCATGAGGCAGAATATTTCCCTACATTGATAGCGAGACTGCGCGAAAAAGGGCTACTTCAGCCCCCTCCGACTTAGAATTTGCAGATGATGAGGTCTGAGCTGCGCAAAGAAGACCCAAATGTAAACATGATGCTCAGGAGTGGTATGACCACTAGCGATGATAAAGGTAAGCAGTCAAAAGAAAGTGTGTGGGTTCACAAGGCTCCTACAAAGGAACCCAAATTTGATTTAGAACGCGTGAAGGAGACGTTCATGGAAGCTAAGAAGAGCTCCACGAAGGCCTCCACTTCAGGTAGTAAGGATCAACTAGAACCAGAGATGGATCCTTCAATGCTCACTACCTTTCTGGAGACATTCATGAAACTACTACGCGACAGCAAGGCAGTAAAAGGACTACAGGAACTTATGACTAGGTGTGCAGGGTCAGGAGAACCGTGCGTGGTCCAGAAACTTGGAAAGCATGCATTACGCACAGGAAGGGAAATGAGGTTGACTCCTCAAATCAGCGAATATGAAATGGATCAAGTAATCCTGGATCTCAGATCAGACGCGAATGTACTGCCAAAACAAACATGGGAACGCATGGGCAGACCCGCGCTGCAGTGGTCTCCTATTCAGTTGAATGGCGAACCAACAGAAGATCTTGCCCATGGGAAGATTGCAAGGGGTAACAGTAGATATTGAAGGTGCGAGCATGCAGGGAGATTTTGAGGTGATAGAGATTGTCGATGATAGTAATCCCTATCCCGTGCTACTAGGAATAAACTGGGCTACTGATATGAATGGAGTCACAAATCTGAATAAGCGCAAAATGGTATTTGAGAAAAATTCACTATGTGTAGTAGTACCGCTAAATCCAGCCGAAGGAGCATGATACACTAAATCGGTGCGTGACGACGATAATGTGGACGATCTCGATTGTATTTACAAGATAACCGCGTGAGAGGAGGATTAGGTGACTTCGACTGCAGATGGAAGGATTTCGTGGGAGCGCTAAAGCTCCTATACTTTGGATTCAGATGAAGAGATAGAGTGATGGCAGAATCAGCTGCACGAAGTAACAACGCTTAATTGCAACATGATGGTTAGATCACTGCACTGTGTGACAATAGAAGCGAGGGACTGCTGAAGTATGATGGGTTGACAGTGGTGGATGAATTCCTGAGCAAATTTGAAAGCGTAGTACCAGAACAGCAGCAATTCGATGCTTTGAAGTGGGCGCTGCGCGCGACACTCGCACAATGGTGGGGTACGCATCAAGGAAGTTTTGAGAACTGGCACAGATTTAGAAGAATGATGCGCCTATGATTTGGGAAACTGCAGGTACGGCTAGTAGACAAGTATAACGGATGAAATGATCCACGCACACACCTCGCGAAATGGACCAAGGTCTACGGGGAAGAGCCACAGCCTGAATGGGTACATTTATTCTATCATACCCTGGATGTCATACCCATGAATTGGTATATTGAGACGGAGCTCCACCATGGTACAAGAGAATGGGATGTCTTGTGCAAGGCATTTCTATTAATGTTCACGTTTGAAGATCGTTGGTCAGACACTGTTGATGATGCACTACAAGCAGTAAAAACCTCTATCTTCAAAATACCCCGGGAGCTAATGGAAGTACTCTAGCTAGAATGGGTGACACAATTGAGCTGCGCACTAGAGTGTTACAACGTAAATGTTGAGGAGGATGATGAAGACCCACAAAATATTAACATTTTAGAAATGGAAGGCTGTCGCGAGATTCAAGGGCCATCACTTGAAAACCCCGACATCACCACGCCGCTAAAGACAAAGCAGGTCAGCATTGGAACGAAGGGGGAGCCAAAGTACGCAATGCTTGGGGACTATTGGGCAATGCCACAGTCGATAAGGTCACTAAGTTACTCCACGAATACCAAGACTTGTTCCTGACCAAAATTACGGACTCAAAATGGATCGTTGGCAACTTAGGGATGATGAAGATCACCCTAAAACCTGACGTGAAGCCAGTTAAGTAGCAGCCTTACCGTTTGAATTTGAAGTATAAATAAAAGGTCTGCGACGAATTAGAGAAAATGCTCGCAGCTGGAATTATTGTACCAGTGGAAGAATCCGACTGGGTGAGTCCTATGGTAGTACAGGAGAAAAAACAGAAGGGCGAAATAAGAATATGCGTGGACCTCAGGAAGCTAAACAATGCCTATGTACACAATCCATTCCCGACACCATTCATAGATGAAGTACTCGAGAATGTTGGCGGTCAGGAAGCATACTCATTCACGGATGGGTTCTCAGGGTACCATCAGATCAAGATCACGCTGGAAGATAGGAGCAAAACGACCTTCGCAATAGAATGGGGCTGCTTTCAATACATCGTTATGCCGTTTGGACTGAAGAACGTGCCAGCTATATTTTCACGCATCGTTGTGGCCGCATTCAAAGAATACATCCACAAGTTCTTGAAGGTCTATTTGGATGATTGGACTTTCTTTGGATTAGTTAAGCACCATGTAGCGAGCTTACGCTTGATGCTTGATACTTGCTGCCGACACCAAATTGCGTTGAACCTTAAGAAGTGCACATTCCTCATTCCCTTTGCAAACCTGCTGGGACATGTGGTCTGCAAACAAGGTCTGATGGTGGACCCTACGAAGATTTTCGTTATCCTAAATTTGGAAGCACCGCGAAGTGTTAAACAATTACGCGCTACTTTGGGGCACATTGGATACTATAGGAAGTTCATCAAAATTTATCCCCAAATAACAGCGCCGATGGAAAAGCTATTGAAAAGGATGTTACATATTGCTGGAATGATGATTTCATGAAGATTTTGGATGTCCTGAAGGGGAAATTGGCCTCCGCTCCAATCTTGGTCTTCCCAAAATGGGATGTGGAATTTCATGTACATGTTGATGCATCGTGTATTGCGCTGGGAGCCATAGTCACATAGGAGGCGTGGAGGACATGGATCACCCGATCACGTTTGCAAGTCGGAGATTGTCCAAAGAAGAAAAGAACTATTCTACCACAGAGTGCGAGGGGTTGGCAATGGTGTACGCACTCCAAAAATACCGACACTATTAACTCGGAGGACATTTCAAGATGTACACCAACCATTCCAAGTTGAAATACCTGGTGAATAAGCCTGTGTTGGGGGAGCACATATGCAAATGGCTCTTACTATTTTGAGAATATTATTTTGAGGTCATAGTCAAGTTGGGATGCCTAAACGCAGGACCAAATCACTTGTCATGAATTGAGACAGGCGAGGAACCCACGAATTTGGAGGAGGGAGAACCTGATGCACATCTCTTTGCAGTGTGCGTCACGGACAGACACTTCAAAGATATAATCCATTTCCTAACAACAGGGACTGCGCCGAAGGAATACTCAGTCCAACAGAAGAAGGAATTGGTGGGGCACACGGCGGACTTTTGTGTCATCGCGAGGCACCTCTACAAAATGGGTAATGATGAGATATTGCGAAGATACATACCTAAATTTGAACAAGGTCAGATCCTCGTGGAAGCACATGGGGGCGCTGCAGGAGAACACTATGCAGTACGCGTGACTGCACAAAAGATTCTTCGCACAGGGTTATGGTGGCCAACCATGCACCAGGATTTGAAAGCGCACTGTAAGGCCTGTGATATATGTCAAAGGACTGGAAAACCATCACGAAGGGATGAGATACCACTAAATCTACAAATGACACTGCAGTCGTTCGAAAAATGGGCAATCAACTTTGTGGGACCGAGCAAACCTTAGGGAAAGACGGGTGCGTGCTACATCATCACCGCAACGGAGTACCTAACACAATGGAGAGAAGCACAGCAGGTCAAGGACTACATGACCGCTACGGCTATGAAGTTTTTGTTCGAAAACATGTTGACACGATTTGGCTGTCCGAAAATCTTAATGAGTGATTGCAGAACACATTTCCTGAATGAAACCATCAGTGCGCTCACAGAAGAGTTCCAAGTGTATCATCAGAAAAGTACACCGTACCACCTACAAGCTAATGGGACAGTAGAGGCATTCAACAAAATACTGGAGACTACACTGACCAATGTAATGCGTAGCAAAACAACTGGGACCTACGCGTACCTGCCGTATTATGGGTGTACAAGACAATGTGCAAGAAATTGATGGGGCAGACACCTTTCCGGTTAGCCTATGGCATGAAAGTTGTCATGCCAATGGAATACATCGTACCTAGTCTACGAATAGCAGCACTCACAGGCATGACAAACCGCGAAGCTCTGGAATAAAGGCTCACGTAATTAGAAGAACTCAAGGAAGAACGGTTTCTGGCTCGATTTCATCAGCAGGTATAAAAGCAGCGTGAAAAGGCTTGGCACGACCACCATATCAAGTTGCACACCTTCAAGGTAAATGACTTAATGCTGTTATATGACAGTAAGTTTGAAAAATTTCCAGGAAAATTCAGAATGCACTGGCTAGGACCATATGTGGTTAAGGAGGTCACAGACGAAGGCGCAGTCCATCTAGTCAAACTAAATGGAGAACCCTTCTCAGGAAAAGTAAATGGCAGTCGCTTGAAACCCTACACGGGTGGGCTGGCTCTCTAACTAACTAGCCGAAGCACAGTCTTCGCAACTTGAGGAGTTGGACAAGGGTGTGGGACTATAAACACATGCGACAGATGTCGGTACCAAGGTAAGGACACAATTTAGACACGGATGATTCAAAAGCAAGAATGCAACAGGTACAGTAGCCGGACCAGTTGGAGGGACTCCACACCAAGATCGCTGCGCCGATAGAGTGACTCAGGGATGAGTCACGATGATTGTGTTGGGGCCCTGTTGGGCATGGAATCCCCCCACAGCATGTTTTGGGGCTCAAAGCCCAAGTTTTGGTCAAATGTATTGTAAGACTCCGCGAATTGCGGACGTGGAGCGCGAAGTATAGGTTGAGTCATAGGGTTGTCCACCCTAAGTATTGTAATGTAATGTAATGTCATGTCGGCCTACCCATGGTCCACGGACTAGGGAATTGTATAAATAGAGCGAGGCCTTAAGTTGTAAAGATAGCCAATGGGAGAGATAGATGAATATGAATGGTTTGAGCATAGAGTAAGAGTTTAAGTGTATTGGGTCATAGTAGTAGGAAGAGGCTCTGCAGCTGAGTGCGCAAAGGCCTAGTAGAGTCTGCAGTTGAGTGTGCGGACCCCTGCAGCTGAGTGTGCAAGGCAATGTCGAGTCTGTAACCTTGAACGAAGAATAATTAAGAGAAGTTGATTCCAAATTCGGTGCATCTGCTTGTGTATTGCATTCTTTACATTTATACTATCTTGTTTATCGAATGCAATTATATGATTGTTGGATATATTGTTAATTATCACTAGTCTTACACAGATAAGTTAAAGTAATCGGGTAATAATAGATTAAATAGTAAGGAACTGGGATATAATACAAATCGCACCCTGAACAGGGCTGTGCGAAAGAAGCATCACAGGTTGCGAGGGACTCATAGGTGCACGTAGCGACGTGCACGGAGGGTCAAACCGCGGACCACCAGAAGCTCATCAGACATCCCCAGGGTGCGGAAACCTAGTTCTAACACCCTCCCATACTACTTCGGGTGATACCTCAGTCCGTGCTCCGCGAACTTTTGCCGAAAGGGCCAGTAGTACCGGGATTTGCTTGGCTAAATCACCTTTGAACCTGGGTTAGTCCCATACAAGCCAACACAATCATTATCATTTGAATGAGCTTGCAACTTCATATGATGACAGTGTACAGAAAATTAAAGTTTTGAAGGAAATTTTGAAAAAAAAAATGAATTGTTCAATGAAGAAAACTGGAAGTGGCATTATGCTAATTTAATTCAAGGATTTACTCTAAAAATAAAAAATAACTTGTAGAATGATTTTCAGAAACAATTGGAACAAGAAAATGCAAAACATGAACAAGAGATTCAACAATTGAGAAAGTTACACGAAGATCAAACCCACATCTGGAAAGAAGAAGCAGAAAACAATTATGCCATTTTGTCACAGCTTTGCAACAAGAAATTGCATCTCTTAAATAGCAAGTGAATGAGAATCAATAGCCAACACAATGTCTCAATATTTTCAAAGATAAAGCTTTACAAATTTGTCTAATTTTAAGGAAGAATCAAGCAAAGTTCTATAAAAAAATGCATAAAATCTCAATGGTTTATCAAGAAATTAGAGATTTAAGTGAAAGAATTGATTCTTTGGTAGAAGAAGACAAATCAATTAAAAGGAAGTTTCTCTTTATACTTGACTGGGAAAATGAATTTCAATCTACTAAATTTCTAAGAGTTTCTAAGAGAAACAAAAGATTGATGCTTGCTTCGCTAAGTTGTAGGGAGAGAGAGCAAAAATAAATAAGAGCAGGTATACAAACCGCATATGAGCAATATTTATCAATTTTGGAAAAAGTAACAGATTTTATAGAAGAATTTGACCTATCAGGTAGCAAGTCATTAAAGGAAGCAGTTCCAGGAGAATTAAAATTGCCCACAGAAGATCTTGTTGTCAAGGACCAGGTAGAAATAAAAAACATTACAGTTTGGACAAAACAAAGTATCCAAAAAATTTTGCAATTGCCTTTTGAGAAAATCAAGAAGAAAGAGACACAAGGATTAATTTCTAACTGTCAGATCAACATCAATCTGTTTCCTCCCATTTATTTCTCTGCACCATATGACGTATATTCACAATGGGAAGCTTATGTCGAAGTACATGTACCTGACCTGCTACTTAGTATCAATTACGAAGACTCTGAAGATGAGGAGAAAATCATTGTTTGCGTACCAGATTTCAATTGTACATACAACATTTTAGAATTCAGTCTTTAGTTTCAAAAAAAATGTGGATTTTCATGTTCCAATGCCTATTTTATTTTATTGTATTTTAGTATTTATAAACCTTCATGCATTGGTGCAGAGGGTCCAGAATCAATCAAGACTGCGGACTTGAATGTTTTTAATCAATTTTGAAATGCCAACTTTTTTCAATACCATTTTTAGTGCTCGTGTGTAATGAATTGTTGCATTTATATCATTGCATGATTTTAATTACTTAATAAATGCTTCTAATTTTATTCTATGACTTGTGTTGTTTGATTCACAATGAGTGTTTGATAACTATGTTTAAGATTCCTTATGAAAATTTTGCAATTTACATCTTTTTATAATCAGAACTTTAAAAAATTGTAGATTGACTTATTCCTAGTTTATAATTGTAGTACAATACTCAAATATAGGAAAATTTGTTCCCCTCTATGACATAGAAATTGTTATTAATTTACTTTAAATTATGCATCTGTAGGTATTCTAGAAAATACTAAAAAACTGGCTGGATGGTATCAAAATCTGAAAATATTTTTGGAGCTTTTATTTAAATGTTCAGCCAAAACTTATCTGTTCAATCTTGTGAATTCAATTTCAATTAGGAATTTAAGTTTCATGATATTATGTGTATTGTTATGCTCATTTAAACCCTTTGATTGGGGGTATTTAGATTGATTAAATCATTTGTTAAATGAGCATTGTAGTTGATATTGGTACATACATAATGTACAAGACTTTGAAGAAAGTGTTTGATGAACATAATCTCAAGAAAATATCTTTTGTTTTTGTGTTGCAGATATATCTGTTAACATCAAATAATTCACAAATTCTTTGTATTGCAAAATATTTTTCCTCTATATGTCAATATCCAGATGGCAGTAATGAGTTTATAGTATAGGCCTGTGAATCATTGATACATTGCTCTTTCAATGTTTCTAGTATCCAAGTGTTGTTTTAAGCAATTGGTAGCAATATTCTCACTGCAAATGAAACAATTATAAAAAAATTGTGCAAATGTTTTTTTCATATTAAACATATCGAAACATAGTGTAGGTCTGCAAATAGACTCAAACAAACAATTATCACAATCATTGATATTTTCCCATAGATCTACAAACCTTGTTCAAGTAAGATTTGCTCAATTGACAATATGTCAAAGTGTACAAGTGAGAACTTGTATGCATATTTGCATGGGCCAGTTGCTTTAGTTATTGAAGCTAGGATATCTATTGTGCTATGTAACAAAAATGGCGCAAATTTTCCATATACAAAATTTTGATTATCTCGCAAAATATTATATTTGTGGTCATCATTGGCTGGATTAAACTATATATCTTAGTTTAATTTTAGTTTTGGATCAATGGCGAGACCTTGCTACAAGTATTATGCAGCCATATGAAACAAAAAAATAAAAATAAAAATAAAAAATTCAAGCTTTGATCAAGCACATATTGACTTGTTCCAAGAGGATTTTTGCCACATGTGAGCGATTACTTTTATAAATTGAAGGCAAGCATATTAATTGTTTCAGTCATAATTGTGTCATGATCCCTTTTCACGTTCACAATGCTTATAATATAGGAGACTCATCTATTTCTTGTTAAAATGTTTATCACTATATATGGCACATTAAACTTACTATTCTTTTTAGCACTATTGTACAGGTTTCCTCAACAAGATACATTCCACTAGTTCTCATTGCATTGTTGTTTCTTGTTATGTATATGTGTCAATATGTCCATGAAAACTAGTATTCCTATAAGATGAAGCACAACAAGACAGTGGGTTACATGTTGAACTTTGGTTGCACACTAAGTATGCCCAAAGTCCCAGCAAAAGAGTTATTATACACAAAGCTAGCACAAGGAATTGAGCAAATACTTGCACATTTTGTCAAAAAATTCTCTATCAATTACTACGTTCTAGTATTAATTTGTGTCGAGTATTTAGCTTTGAATACAACTGCAACTATAGAAGCCAGAGTTATCAGATTGTTTCTCTAATAAAGTAGGTCTTTTCAGAACATATATTATTTCTTCTGCTCGATTAGTGTTCATGAAAATTGTTCTTCTAGCAGCTGAATACAAAGGCAAATACAAAATAATGTGCATTGCTTGTCCACTTGAGATTTGTTGTATATTTAGCAATATGTTCCCAAGTTTGCGAATAGCTTCAACTTTGTTCTCTCGACAAGACATACAAATTTTTTTCGAATTTGTTTAAATGCAATTGTAATGAAGCATTCATTTTTTTTCATATAAGATTTGGGATATGTTACTACACGATAAAGGTCTAAAATAGATTGAGCATATGCATTTCCTTGTTACACTATGTTCTTGTACTCAATTGTCTCAGGTGTTTTTCTCTGAATACAATTGTAACTAAATATAAATGTATTACTAGATATCAATGTAAACACAAACAAACAGGGAATATAGGTTTTGAGAACTAGCTGCTGAAATTCTAAAAAGAATTTATAGTTTCATATACCATATAGACTTATGATATCAATAACGAAGCTGAGAGTCAAGAAAAGAATTGCCAGTGTGCACACAGTAAACTCTTTTCATAGTTTGTTGGATAGAGGCAAATCCAGTTTTCTATATTTCTTTGTTCCGTAATTATTTTTATGAAACTTATAATCTAAATATTCACCGAATAATTTGCATTATTGTTGTCATGTTTACAAAAAGTTTTTTTTCCCTTTTTTTGTCACAAAATCAACAAAAAAAATCATTATCTATATATATATATATATATATATATATATATAATATATATATATATATATATATTATATATATATATATATATATATATATATATATATATATATATATATTGAAGACCTAAGTCACAGGTTTCATTCAAGAAAATTTGTAAAAAAAATACAAGCTCCCGAGTACCTGACCTTCTGACCACACTTCCAAGAACTCGAACTGACCATACTTTTTTTTATAAATAATCGAGTTGACTTGTCGACCTCGGCATTGCTAGACTTCTGGCTGACCTACTGATCTCGACATTACCGGACTTCTGGCCGACCTACTGATTTTAGCATTGTCAAACTGTCAAACTACCAGACCTAATAAGTTCACCCAACTATGGTCTACTCCAGGTTGAGATAGAATAAAAAATCATAAAACAATAGAAACACCTGACTGTGTGGCTTCCCGAATGTACGTTTGACTCACAAAAAAAAAGAAACATGACAATGACAACAATGATCTTGTACTTTTCGTGCTTTCAGAGTTAGTTACTAAAACTCTAGTCTCCTTTATTTTTCTATTCTATAATTTTCTTTTGTTCGTCACAAAATGCATAAAAAACAAGAGCCTTAAACAATTTTTTTTTTCACATTTAAGTCGCAAGTCAGATCTAGAAACATTTTGTAAAAAAAAATATGACCTTCTGACTACCCAACCTTTTGACCACCTGACTACCAACATAGAGTAGCTACGAATTTTTTATAAATAATCAGCACGACCTCCAACTTCAACATTGTCGACTGTCAAACTACTGACCTCCCAACTTCAACAATGCCCAATTGTGAAACTACCGAACTAATGAAACCACCTGGCTATCAAACAATCTGACCTTCTGTCCACCCAAATTAGAACACCGAGTGACTATGATTTTTATAAATAGTCCAAATGAACTCCTGGCCTCAGTAGCTCGACTGTGAAACTACCCGATCTCCAGACCTCAGTGTTCCTAAATATCAAACTACTGGAATTTCCAACCTTAGCATTTTATTACCTAATGAAACTGACCGACTATGGTATAGTCGACTCACGATAGAATAATTGCAATAAAACAAAAAACACCCGATTGTTCGACCTCCTGACTATACAATCAGCCCAATATTAAGTCGTACATCAAATCCAAGAAAATTTTGACAAAAAATGTAACCTCCTGACTACTCGACCTTCCAACCACGTGACTACCAACTCAAAGTGACCACAAATGAATACTGTCTGACCTCCCAATCTTGAAGTAAATGGCTTTTGGCATTACTTTTCTTATGATATTTTGCAATTATTACTTTGTCCTACCAACTCGTCATTACCCACCACATCACTTGAACCCTGCAGATAATCCATGTGCGATGTCCTATCATACAACAACAGAATCGTGATTCTCCAATCACAAGTTTTCCTACCAATGGTCCTAACTGCAACGGGATAAGCCTATCCAATTCTCTCTATAAATTCATCGTTTCTCCCCTTTGATCAACATTGAACATCCTTTCTTATTTTTAAAGAATGGTTGTGTCATGGCCCTTTGACTCTGCACCACGCATACTCTTTTGTTGACATTTTTGTACTATCCTTAAAGACTAGGTGCGTTGCAGCATCGACTACCTCTAGCTAATCCTCTCGATTATGAGTTGCTCTCATGAATTCATTTCTCCTGTAGTTCTAAATGAGCACTCCACCACTTTGTCGAAGTCATACTAAAACGTTCCATGACATTACCCCTTTTGAGCTTGGGTGATAGTTACATTAAGGAATTGTTATCCCATGGCGTTTATTTGCCTTAGGGTAGAGAATTCCTCGCATGGTAGCACAGGCGCTCCTGTAGTTCTTATCTAATAGAAGCTTGGAGCTACCTTACATCGGGCTTCCACCTCACCTGCCACATACCAGCTATTCTAAAATGCTCAGGAACTCTCTCAGCAGCTTCTTGACACTGCTCCCTATGGCAAAGATGGAAGCTCGTGCACAATAAAGGTTAAATCATGTAAAAGAACTACAAGACATAATTGGCCCAAGTAAATTTGTTTGATGTTTCGCATATTGTTTTCCTATCAGAATAGTATTTTGTGAACAAATATCTTAATGTACACATTGACCGTCTATGTCAAACATAACATCTCTAGTATAGATTTGTACATTAGTACAAAGGCTCCCAGAACCCAATCGTTCTAATTGATATTGTTTTGCAATTTGAATAGATCATTGAGATCCTTAACTTCATTTATTGATTTTTTTCTGATACCACTAAGCATTTAGGAAAATTTGTTATGGGACTCTTCTTCAGTCTAAACGTCAGACACTTTGTAATTAATATTGTTTACTATATTAACTTATTTAATTTTTCATGGAACCATAGGACACGTGCTCATGCATAATCATAACCACAATCAATATACAAATTAGGAAAATATCAGTTCACAGTTGCATCACAGATATATTCAAAACAATACATATTCCACTTGTTATTTATCCATATCTATTACAATGAAAATGCAGTATAACTCATTAATTGGAAATTGTAATCATACAACATTTATATTTTTTGTTTGCAATAAAAATGAATCTAACACTCTATCCACATCATCTCTTCCAAGTGCCTCTTTTTCTTTTGGAACAAATTTTTTGTCCCCCCCTTATTACTGCATCCTTGTTCTGGCAATCAGTCCATAAATTTTGTTCCCTTTTGCTCCTTGTATTATTTGAAAAAAGCATGGACCTGAATATTTTCCTAATGCCTTTTAATTTCATGAACCATCCCCTTTACTTCATGGAGCACTAAGTCTTTAATTCTCATCATCAAGTTCAAGTTTCTTCTTTGCCCAATAAACTGTATCATCCCTAACAGGAATTCTCTATTCCTAGCTCTACAATCCATGTCCTCAAACTCGGTCACCTTTTTGTTCTGTTATTCCAAATATTACAACATATGTACATTCTTTTTACAATGCAACACATGAACCTTTGGTAAGACTGTGTCATAGACAATAAAACTTCTGAAAACTAATAACCATCAAATACCCTTTTGTACTCTCTATTATTGTTTGTTGATTTCATGCAAAGTGAAGCAAATGTCAAATTGTTATAGTTATCTATTTTTTTGTTTAGAAAATAGGTTATCTATCAAACTAATAACTGTAAATATCAGTACACAATTAAACCAATAAAACAACAACACAAATGTCATTTTGCAAAAACACAACTAAAAGTGATTCTTGCAACAAAAAAAAAAACTTGTTTTCTCATTCCATGTAAATAAATACCAATAAAATAGAATCAACTTACAAAAAATGTGATATTATCAAAGTGCCATGTTTTTTCTTCAATTAAGAACAATTTATAAAATTACAGTTGGAAATTTAGATTCAATACTTGGAAATTAGAAACTAGAATAGAATAGTTTGGTATTATTTTCAAAATAATTGGCCTTTTTTTAAGCAATTAGTTAGGTCTAGACTTTCCTTGTATATATGAACCTGAGTTATAGGTTCATTCTCTTCTTTACACATAACATCATAACTAATTGAACTAAAAACTACATGCATATAAATCATGTATACAAATAAGTAGTGACATGCAACCACGTGGATCTTGTTATTAATAGTAATGAAAAGTTATTAATATTACATAATAACTAGAAAAATAAGGAATAACTAATTACTAAAGGTTAGGTCTTATAAAAAGAGAAAGAATCAAGAAGAAATCAATTTAGAGGCAAGAGCCATAATCCAATTTTCACATATTTTCCACCCATCATTCATGTTTAGATTGTTGGATCGCTTTTCAATCTCAATCACTTCTCTAAATTTTTTGTGATGATAGTGAGAAATCTTAGCCATGACGCAAGAATCCTCAATACAAATGTGATGCCTAGTCTTAATAGTATGCTCGGCGAGGGCCAAGGAACGAGAATGGTTATGTTTAATGTTTGCAGTATGTTCATGAATTTTAAGCCTAATGGATCATTGATCTCTCCTACACAAGGCTTCCTAGAAACAAGGAATCATGCAAACCCCTTTTGAGTTGAAGGGGTCAATCGAGCCCTTGATTGACCTTAGGGAAAAGTGAATAGTATTGAGTGACATAAAGGTCGCATAAATATTATTTTTCTTTAGAATCTGAGCAAGCTTGTATATGGTCCCTTGAATAAAAGATAGGTGGATAATGGTAGTAGGCTTGATAGAGTCATTCTTAGTTTTGGGACCTTTCGTTGCTTTTTGGAAGGCTTTCAAACCTTGGTGCTTTTATAACCACTATTCCTGAAAACATTTAAAAGAAAACCTTTCTCAGATTCAATATGATGACTATCAGAAATATTGAAGGCTTTGGTAGCAAGGGTGTCTCAAACACTAAGCTTTTGAGGGGGATGATGATGGGAAGAGACATAGGGATAATGCTAAATGTGAGTATTTTTAAGAAAAACCTGATGGGAAATGGAACCATCCAAATTCTTGGTAATGAGAACATCAAGAAAGGGGTTGTTGTCATTAACCTCAATTTCTATTGTGAACTTAATAAACTTAGACTAACTATGCACATGGTGTTTAAAGACTTCCAACTTTCATGAACATGGGGCAAGATAATAAAGGTATCATTGACATACCTTTTCCAAAGCCTAGGTGGAATAGCGAAGAATCCAAGGCTTTTGTCTCAAAATCTTCCATAAAGAGGTTTGCCACAATAGGGGAGAGAGCGGAGCCCATGACAACTCCACATGTCTATTCGTAAATTTCATCTTGGAAGTTAAAGACAGTAGATTTCAAGCAAATGTCGACCAGCTTAGCAGTATTAGGGTTAGTAATATTATTAATGATGTCAATAGCCTCATTAATGGCGATCCTAGTGAAAAGAGAGACGACATCAAAACTAACCAACAAATCATTAGGATCAAGCTTGAAATCTTTAATTTCATTAATGAAAGAGGAAGAGTCCTTGATGAAGGAGTCAAAATTAGGCCCACCAATCGTATTCACAATAGGTCTCAATGGAACACCATCCTTGTGGATTTTTTGGAGGCCATGGATACACAGAGTGAGTGGGTTACTCTCAATGAGCTTCTTACAAATAACACAACAATTACTATCAGCCATGGTCAAGGTAGAGACCTCTTTAGAAATTTGCTTAAGTGCACTGGTTGGTTCGAAACATCGACAATTCAAAATCTTTATGTGACAGATCTAGAAAATATATCTTAAATGTATATATGTTTAACTTAGTTATTAATTGATTTTATCTTTCTACCTTGACCGTTGCTAAGAACAAAATGAACATTGGGAAGATAACAATTAATTCTCATGAGCTTCGGAGTGAAACTGAGCGTTGGTCTATTCCTAAAACACCTTTGGATGAAAGAGTCTGTCAGGAGTGTGTTGGAAATACTGGGGGGTGAATCAATATTTCCTTTTCAACTATTATTTTACCAGTTAAAACATTTACATTAAGAACACAAGATGAACAACAAGAATAAATGCTTTTATTAATATCATCTTTGCAATAAAATAGATACAATAAATATATAATATATATAATATATATATATATATATAGTTCCAATCTGTTTCTAAGCACCAACTTGGACTTTTGTGAGGCTCCAACCTCTAGAGCACCAACTCCCAGGACACCAATCATTCCAGTTCCTGAGGCATCAATCCCAAGGACTTAGGAGCACCAACTCCCAAGGACTCCAATCCTTCCAACTTCTAAGGCACCAACCCCAAGGGCTCCGACCCAATCTTGTCAAGGCATGTTTGATAGTAATGTTCTGCTCTCATAACTCTTATTTACTGATTTCTGTCCATTTACAGCTTCACTGTAGTCTCCATGCTACAGCATCAATGGCAACCAGTCTTCTTATGAAGGAGTCTTTACAACTCTTCATACTGTCCACACAGAGTCTGCAATAGCCTTCATGATCTCTGATAATGTCTCCACACAGCTTTGGTGAGTCTACTATTAGTTGCACTAAGCTTTGATTAATTCATCACAAGTCTTAGTCTTTCATATGGTAACATGATCAATAGAGATGCTCGTCCTTCGAATGCCTCCTGTCCAGTTGGACCTTCGGCCCTGTTCTGTTCTGCTAGACCTACGGCTGCCTCTGTTTCTTCCATTTTTTCAACAACGTTTTTCTTTCCTTGTTCTCTACTTTTATATATTCTTGATGCCTCTGACCATCGGTTTCCTCTTTCCGCTGGCTCTTCGGCTTCCTCAACGCTCGCTTGATCCTTCAACTACCTTCCTCAGTCATTGTAGTTTCCTCTGCGCTCACTTGCTTCTTCAGTTTCTCGATCCTTTGGTCGCTTTAGCTTCCTCTACCTATTCGAATTAACCAATGCTTCACAGGACACGTTCAAGAGGAAGAGGGGCCAAATTACAATAGAAATGATGCTTATTAAAAAATATCAGAGAGGTCCCTTTTTTTCTTTTAATAACGTTCATACATCAGACTTCATTATTTACAGAGAGATTGTACCAATAGGGAGGCCCCACATGCCACATCACAATCGCAATTGCAATCACAGTCGTTCAGGCCCACTGAACTATCAGAAGCATTTATTTATGCATTTGGCCTTAAGAACCCCAGGCAATACATTTATTGAAATACACAGGAATACATGGAAAAACTCGACCGAATGCTTAAGGCCAGACTTCAAATGCATTATGCCCGCATCTATAACTTCATTGGGTCCGCTCCTCCACAACGTTATCGCAATTGGCAGTCGCGGCTTCCGGAAGTCTTTTATAAGTCGAGCCCATAACATCGTCGATGGCCGATTTCCCTGCTAGATGCGATATTATATTAAGCCACAGTTGATATACCCTTCGGGTCTATGTGTATATATCGCAATCGGTGCTTTCAATGCAGCAAGGCCTTAAACACTTTCGATATGGCAGATGCGATATAGTATTAAGTCATTTTACAATGTTGCAGTAGGTCCGCGTACTTTATCGCAATCATCGCTTTAGGGGTGACAGCCCTTTATATATTGCGATTACTGCGGATGTGATATATCAATAGGGAATTTTATAATGTCGCAACGAGTCTGCATACGTATCGCAATTATATATATATATATATATTGCAATCCCATATTTTAATGTGGCAAGCCTTAGAGCCGGAATATATGAAATACACTAAAAAACCCCGCTTCGAACCACTTAGCCGGACTTCAACAGTTTATACTCTCGGACATATATATTTTGGGGTCCACAATGTATATCACATCGGGGTTTTCGAGTAGTGGCACATAATAGAACCCCACGATATGATTTCTCCGATATATATATATATATCTAATATATATATCTATATATATAATATCTATATATATATATATAATATATATATATATTATATATATACTCCGCCTCCGATAGTGTATATTGCTCCATTGTTTCCTTTATGTCCTCCGCTCTTTGTACTCTTCCGCTCTTCCTCTATGCTCCTCTGATCGATCTTCCTTTGGATTCCAATAGTTCTTCTTTGGCATATATTACTCCCGATACTCTTGATATGGCTCCTCCTATAGCTCCAATAGCTTTGTTTATGCTCCTCCGATAGCTCTATTTATGCTCCTTCGATATGCTCTGCTTTGATATTCTGCAATACTCCTCTGATGTGTTAGCTCCTCTTTTGATGAATTCTTCCTCTCGGTTCTTCTTGGGCATGTATTACATGCGATGCTCCTCCAATGTGGCTCCTCTTGCTCCAATGTCTTCCTTTGGCTTTGCAATGTCTTTCAATGACCTTCTCTGATACCTTCATACTTTGATGGCTTATGTCTTTTCCGATATGCCTCTCTTGCTCTGATATTCTATAATACTCTTAAGCATAAGCGATAGCATTGATATGCCTCCTTTGTTAACTCCTCTGTTAACAGAGTCTTACTCATGGCTTGGCTTTCCTGATGGCCTTGCTCTTGTTTCTTCATGGATCTGTTGAAAAATGTGCAACAAGAAATGTTAAATTTAGAATGTGCTAAAAATAGACCTGCTAAAAATAGCATGTCTAAAAATAGCAGTTTGGCCAGTGAGGTCATTGGCTACATTGGGTGAGAGGTGAAACTGCTAAAAATAGAAAGTTCTAAAAATAGCATTTCTAGGTCCCTTCCTATTTATAGCAGTCCCTAGTCTATCTATAGGAAGTAAAATTAATTTTGGTCTTAACTGCAATTGGAAATATTAATTAATTAATTCTGTTGAGTTAATTAGTTAAGGAAATTCGAATTTGAAGTCTTTGTGAGCATGCACATGAGTTGTCCCACTGATTAAGGAATTTATCCTTAATTACCTCCACTGATTGAGGGAATAAGTATGAGTTCTATAATGAGAGAATTAGTTGACTTAGTTCTAACTAGTCAAGTCTAGTTAGATTATTTTAACAAGTTGTTAAAATAATAAAATATATTTTGTTAATGCTTTCATGCATGTGACAACCATTATTTTAGATAACTGAGGATTCACTTATGGATAACTGTAGCATGTCAGTTTTGTCAGAGACCCAGTTGAGATCAGATGTGGGACAATGTACTATCAGTTGGATGAATATTTTTCCTATAAAGGAAGCTCATCCATGATGAGGATTTATCTCCTTCAAGTTTGTGCAGTTAGATTAGAGGTTAGTGAGTGTGTGAAGAGGCCAATTCACACAGGTGGCAGCACTGAACCTCAAGGATACTGCACAAGACAATAGGAGGCTTGTAGGGCAGAGGAAAAGGTTTGTGAGAAGCCTTTGACTGTCTATGAGCAGCAGAGGGATTGTACTGAGAGCTGGATAGCTTCCGAGCTAAGGCTTTGTGTAATCGGACTATATTTCCACTTGTATGATAATACAGAGATGGGGTTTTAAGCAGTTGCTTTCCTCGGGTAAATTCTTCTGTGTTATGTGTGATTGGTTCCTTCTTATCATTTATATGTGTTCTTATTGATGTTGCTCATGGTTGATTAAGCTTCCGCTAAATTGGTTGTAGAAGTATATCAAGTGTTTTGCTTTAGTAAATTGCAATAGCAGGTTGATCTACAGGTGGGAAATTTCTACATGGTATCAAAGCTAGCTGATTTGTAGAAAAAGTTCTACATGGTATCAGAGCGAGTTGATTTGTAGGAAAAATTCTACAAATTTTCTACATAGTATCAAAGCACAGGTGATCAAGGAAGAACCGTATACTGAGAGGAGATTTCAAAGTTTTGAGTTTTGGGTCAAGAGTTTGCAGAGAATATCTGAAAAAAATTGTACAAACTTTCAGAAATAAATAGTAGATTTGGATGCCTTGTGGAAAAATACCCATAATAAAAAAAAAAAAATCAGCTGAATCGGAGTTCGGATGAGGGAGATATCGTTGATTTAAAATCAGCTCTTTTTCTAGAAAATTTCATGACAGTGGGAAAGTGGAAATAGATTGGTGTGCTAGCCGAGAACCTATATGCACTTGAGGTACAAGATGCATGCAAAGCCTTGAGGAGTAAGGCAAAGGTTAAAGACTTGGTGGTTGAGAGGGAGATTAAATTACCTCTCAACATGCAGAGCCAGAAGAAGTCTCAAACAATCGTGGAGGAGCCACGATTGGTGTAGCAGCTTCAGGAGGTTGTGGATTAGCCACAACAGGAGAAGCTGAGTGGAGATCGAGTAGAGACATCTACTCATGCAGAGACCTCTAGTAGGGGGAAACTTCGAGCTAGGTGGGCTGAGGGATCACATGCAACCATACCTCTAGGTAGGAGGTGGGGTGATATAGAGTGATCATCCCAAGGAGGAGGGGCAAGATCTTTGAGGTACCCAACCACTTGAATGAGACCTTGCTACAGGAGCCCCAATGTGGAGTAGCAGGAACTGACTGATTGGGTAGAGACAGATGTGGATGGAGCGGCAGAGAGAGCGACAGTGCAGGGAATCCCAGGACAACGCATAGCATGCAGGCTGCAGCAATGCGAGAGGCACAAGTGTTTTGCACAGTGCTAGGTGGCACAGAGAGGTGTGCAATGGTGCGAGATGCATGAAGATGTTGCAGTAGTGCAGATGTTAGAGAGGGAGCACTTGTCAGCAGTAGGTAGCTTCAGCATCAGAGTATGTTCCTAGCCCAACAAAGTGGTCAGTTGGGAGTGTTTTTGTTCCAAGTGTTGTTGGAGCAAGTGGACCAGGTAGATGTGTTGCATGCAGAACATTCCAGAGTTACAGGATCAGGTTCGAGAGAAAGCCTTTCTTATTGAGAGGGAGTGTTGAAAAATGTGCAACAAGAAATGTTAAATTTAGAATGTGCTAAAAATATACCTGCTAAAAATAGCATGTCTAAAAATAGTAGTTTGGCCAGTGAGGTCATTGGCCACATTGGGTGAGAGGTGAAACTACTAAAAATAGAAAGTTCTAAAAATAGCATTTATGGGTCCCTTCCTATTTATAGCAGTCCCTAGTCTATCTATAGGAAGTAAAATTAATTTTGATCTTAACACCAGTTGGAAATATTAATTAATTAATTCAGTTGAGTTAATTAGTTAAGGAAATTTGAATTTGAAATCTTTGTGAGCATGCACATGAGTTGTCCCACTGATTGAGGAATTTATCCTTAATTTCCTCCGCCGATTGAGGGAATAAGTATGAATTCTATAATGAGAGAATCAGTTGACTTAGTTCTAACTAGTCAAGTCCAGTTAGATTATTTTAACAAGTTGTTCAAATAATAAAATATAGTTTTTTAGTGCTTGCATGCATGTGACAACTATTATTTTAGATAACTGAGGATTCACTCATGGATAATTGTTGCATGTCAGTTATGTCAGAGACCCAGTTGAGATCAGAGGTGGGACAATGTACTATCAGTTGGATGAATATTTTTCCTATAAAGGAAGCTCATCCATGATGAGGATCTATCTCCTTCAAGTTTGTGTAGTTAAATCAGAGGTTAGTGAGTATGTGAGGAGGCCAATTCACACAGGTGGCAGCACCGAACCTCAAGGAAACTGTACAAGGAAATAGGAGGCTTGGAGGCAGAGGAGAAGGTTTGTGAGAAGCCTTTGATTGTCTATGAGCAGCAGAGGGATTGTACTGAGTGCTGGATAGCTTCCGAGCTAAGGCTTTGTGTAATCCAGACTATATTTCCACTTGTATGATAATACAGAGATGGGGTTTTAGGCAGGTGCTTTCCCTAGGTAAATTCTTCTGTGTTATGTGTGACTGATTCCTTCTTATTAGTTATATGTGTTCTTATTGATGTTGCTCATGGTTGATTAAGCTTCCGCTAAATTGGTTGTAGAAGTAGATCAAGTGTTTTGCTTTAGTACTATTAGAGTCGGTCTAGTTATCCCTCCATCAGAGATCAAAAGCTCTTTTTGCATTTCATGTTTTAGGTGTCCCATCCATTTGATCAGTTGCATTTCGTTAGGCATGCCATAACTCTGATGGAGCGGTTGTGTGTCACTCATTCCCCTCGTGTTTGGCACTGCTGGTTCAGGTTTAGGCATTAAAATAAAGTTTTCCAAGGTCATTCACAATCATGTTTTAAATTTTGAGGTTTTAGGTCTAGGGTTGAGTCATTTTTGTCTTCCAAAGTATTAGGAGACCAGCAGGCCAGAGGGATGTCTTTGATTGATCATCATTTCAATAATTTTCATTATTGTACAGTTGAATTAGGACTTCCCTTCAAAACTCCGTTTTGAAGATAAGTCGCTTTCTCATTTTTGTAAAAAATTGTCAAAATTGTCAACCCTTCAAATGTTCGAGTGCAGCCTTGGTCTCCTTTGCCAAAGTATGTTACAGCTATCCCTGCAAACAAAAATCAACAAAGAGCTTCAATCCAAACCTCAGAAAAGCAAAAGGAAATCAAAAAAGCATCATTGTATAAATAGACCAAAAGTGAAAGTGCCCAAACTTTACAAAGTGGGTTTTGAAGTTAATTTATTCAAATGAGATATTTTGTGGGTGTATATAAAGTGAAACAAGTCTTTTATTCCACCACATATCCAATCAAGAAGCATTTGTCAAGAGTGGAGGGCGAAAACCTGAGTTTCAAACCCTAGAGGCAGAGTGGAGGTGCGCGCTACGCATAGGATTGGTGCGCTACGCATTGGGCACGCATTTCCTGTGTAAATTAACACAGGCGCTATGCACAGGGAGGTGCGCTATGCATACAACAGGGGCGCTACGCATCCATTCCAGCACTGTGTTTTGTGCCTAAAACTCATCAAATCACCCCGGAAATTACAAGTAGGTGTCTCCTTTGACTCAAGCATCAAGTTGAATGGTGTTTAATGTATGTTTGAAAGAAATGCAAGTGATGTTGGGTTTAAGAATATAAATCAAACCCTAGGGACTTTGTATAGGGTATTTAAAACATTGTAAACATTGTAGACAGCAGCACTTCATACCACAACATCTTTGTGATTGTTTATGCCCAAATATAGCAAGAAAAATACCCACTATGGCAGAATGTTTATGATGCTTCAACTGGTTTTTTGAGGATACATTGAAATTGAGATTTCTTCA
>APFE031351901.1:17561-30164 GCA_000404065.3 Pinus taeda | reverse complement strand
TGAAAGTATTGATGTTGTGGTTGATGAAGCATGCAAAAATCCAAAGCAGGTAAAAACCGAAGATTGTGGAGAAGATGATGATTATCCTTCCACATCAAATCAGACTAATTCTGAAGAAGAATCCAATGAAGCACCAGAATAACAGATAACGGTAGAAGAAGAGACTCCATCCAGGTATGTTCAGAAAAATCATCCAGAGACTCAAATTTTGGGACAGAAAGAGGCAAGTATGCAGACAAGAAGAACTATTACAGAAGCTTCAAGCTATCTAGCATTGCTTTCCTCCATCGAACCTCAAAATGTAAATGAATCATGCAAAGTTGAATGTTGGGTCAAGGCCATGAATGAAGAGCTTGAGCAGATTGAAAAGAATAATACTTGGGAATTAGTTCCTAGACCTCATGATAAGAATATCATAGGAACCAAATGGATATTCAAAAACAAGCTAAATGAAAATGGAGAAGTTATTAGAAACATGGCCAGACTTGTTTGTAAAGGGTATGCTCAACAAAAAGGTATACCTGTTGCAAGACTTGAAGCCATAAGAATGTTCCTTGCTCTTTCTAGTTTTCAGAAATTCAAAGTATACCAAATGGATGTAAAATCTGCTTTTCTTAATGGGGACTTAGAAGAAGAAGTATATATTAAGCAACCAAGCAGATTCATTCTTGGAAATGATCCAAAACTTGTATGCAAACTCAAAAAGGCTCTCTATGGTCTAAAACAAGCTCCAAGGGCCTGGTATTACCGCCTTGACAAATATCTCCATCAACAAGGTTTTTCAAAAGGATCAACTGATAGCAATCTATATACAAAGATTGACAATAATAAATTGTTAATACTTGTTGTGTATGTTGATGATATACTTTTTGGTAGCAATGAAGAAGCCATGAGTAAAAACTTTGCTTTGGTAATGTAGCAAGAATTTGAAATGTCCTTGCTTGGTGAGCTCACATATTTTCTTAGTCTACAAGTTCAACAAAGGAAAGATGGTATTTTTCTATCACAAACCAAGTATCTCAAGCAGATCTTGAAAAAATATGGCATGGAAGATTCTAGACCAGTATGTACCCCTATGGTAACAAGATGCAGTCTCAGCTCAAATCATGAATCAGCAGCAGTACATCAACCAACCTACAGATCTATGATTGGGAATCTACTTTATCTAACAGGTACCCGCCCAGACATCATGCATGTAGTGGGAATCGTTGGAAGATTCCAAGGCAATCCAAAGGAATCACACCTTTAGGCAGTCAAAAGGATTTTCAAATATCTTCAAGGAACACAAAATTTTGGTTTATGGTATCCTAGAGATACAGATCTTACACTTCATGCATATACAAATGCAGATTGGGCAGGAAGTGTTGATGACAGAAAAAGCACTAGTGGTGGTGCATTCTATATGGGTTCCAAATTAGTATCTTGGTTCAGCAAGAAGCAAAGTTCAATTGCATTATCTATAGCTGAAGCAGAATATGTGGTTGCTGCATTTTGCTGCACACAACTCCTTTGGATGATGCAAACATTGCAAGACATTCAGATCACATTTACTCCACCCATCTCCATTCTATGTGATAATACAAGTGCAGTCAGTATTTCAAAGAATCTAGTCATGCATTCCAAGACCAAGCACATACCCATCAAATATCATTTTCTACGTGAAGAAGTGCTTGAACAAAAGGTCAAATTGGAGTATGTTCCCTCCAAAGAACAGGTTGCTGATATATTCACCAAGCCACTACCCAGAGAGACATTCGAATATCTCAGACAGAAGCTAGAAATAGTTGATGCATCATCTTACGGTTAAAACTTATCTGTTTCAGAGAAAAGCGGTTATACGCGAATTCCATGAAGCATATCCGCGTACATACGCTGGTTTCTGTGGATACAGTCGCGTATATGTTGGTTTAAAGAAAAACAGTGGGCCAGACTCAGGATGAAAGGAGTTTGATATGGGTTTGACAGTGATCATCTGGCACAAGGGGAGCATTTACTTCTAATAATGCATTGTTGGCATTATCTTAGAAGATCTTGGTACAAATTCACAATTGTTTTTGATGCAGGTGGAACATGTTCAGGGGGAGATCATGGTTGTTGGTTTGGATGGTGATTGACAAATGTTGCTGATGATAGTTGCTGATAACTATCATGGTCTTATTTCAGATATTTGGTCTCTATGTCATGTATATCTTTTAATGTCAAGGTCATGAAACAACCTATTTTGGTTCCCCACTATGCATGGGATGGATGATGTAATGTTCTGGTTTTGACATGTATAAACATTTGGTATATCCCCACTTGGTTGGGTGGATGAGTCAAACTTGGTATATCCCCACTTGGTTGGGAGATGGATGTATGTATGAGTCATTAGTTATAGGAAGGCCATTTATGATGTATAGAGTCATGTTCCTCTTTTAGAACATTTTTTTCAGACCTTGCTTATTTTCAGGGGGAGCATGGACTCGAGCATGGAGCTCAATCAGCGCTCTTTAGCATTTCAAAGCATTCAGCATGTACTCAAGGGGAGCATAACCCTTTGCCCTTGATGACAAAGGGGGAGAGTGACTTGGGGTTGCCATCAAGTCCAAAGGGGCAGATTGTTGGCATTATGACACAGATTTGGCACTATGACACAGGTGTTGTCCTTGATGGCAACTCACTCAGACTCTCAAAATGAAGAAAGAGAGGTATACACAGGTTCCTCATTGACCAAGGCGTGTGTACATGTGGGTTCGCAGACCAAAAGGCGCGTATGGCATACACACGCACTTTCACGGAAGGAAAGGCACGTACATGTTGGAAAACTTAGTTTTGGTCCGCGGTATTTGATCCATGGTTTTGGTCCAAGGTATCCTATCCGAAGTGTTGACCCCAGGTATTTGGTCCGAGGTATTGGTTCTAAGTGGTTTTGGTCCATGGTATTGAGTAAGGCCTAAGACTATAAAAGGAGGAGAAGATCATTAAGCAAAGGCATAAGGCCTAAGACTATAAAAGGAGGAGAAGATCATTAAGCAAAGGCACTCATGTATTGAATATCTAATGAAGATCAAGATCTAAAATACAGGTTATTGGGTTATGTTGCACAGCTGGATCTGAATCAAGGATGAACCTTAGCGCTTGAGGAAGGATAAGATCTAATGATGGGTCAAGATCTTAAAGCTTGAAGTGAAGTATCTTTGTGTGTTTTGATCTTTTATCTGAATAACTGGTGCATGTTGTAGACTATAAATATGATGATCTGGGTATAACTAAAGTCTAGAATTGTTGCAAAGTTTAAATCATCATTTATAGATCTGTACGCAGGTTCACCTTAGAAAAGGCGCGTATACACGCTGGTTCTGCATATCAAAACAACGTATACATCTTAAAACTGATTTACAGATCTGTACGTAGGTTTGCCTTGAGAAAAGTGCGTATGCACGCAGGTTCGACACATTGAAGTAGCGTATACCTCATAAAATATGCTTTAGCTACTTCTGGTTGTTGTTACAATGTTCTGGGTTCTGGTTACTGTTTCTGGTTATTGTATTATGGTTACAGCATTCTAAAAAGTGATTGATTTATTCAGTTGTGGTTGGTGCAAAGGAGATTGATTGATGCAGATGTATTTGATGTTTGAATAATGTTATTGATGGATCTAGTCTGAAAATTTATGAAACGTGGTCCCTGGGAGAAAAGAAAAGGTTGTAGCCTTCTGTAGGCCGGCACCTACGTACTAGTAAACATATCAGCTAGTACAAGAGCTAGGGAGTTGTAGCTCCCTTCCAGGAGAAGCTGGAGAATGAAAGAAGGTTGTAGCCTTTTGCAGGTAGAAGCCTACGTATTGGTATAAAACTGCACCAGTACAAAAATTGTAAAAAGAAGTTTCTTATTAAAAGAAGATAGAGATGATTGCAGCAGGTGGTTTTCACCCACAATGGGTTTCCACCTTATATCTTGTGTTCATGTGTGTGTGATTGTTTGTTCTGTTTTACTACACCTAGTTACTGTTTATATGGTTTTGATGCACTAAGTAAAGATCAACATATGATAAATTAACTGAATCATAAGTTTGCAGGATATACGCTAGTTGCCTTAAATACAGTTGCGTATACACGCAAGTTCCATTAACTGAAGTAGCATATATGAATCTGATTATGGAAATGAAATATTATTGACTTGCTAATACTGATTCACCCCGCCCCCCCTTAGTATTATTTCCAACAATATCATGGTGTTTCATTCCTTTCCTGCTTCATCAACCTATTCTTCTATGATTTCCAATGCTTCCATTGTCTTCTCAACTCCTTGTGCTTGTTTCCTTGCTCCTTGTAGTTGAGATTTGAAAGAGGAGACCTCTACCTTGTACTGACCAATCTCTTCTTCAAGTTTGTTCAAGCTCTTGTGCCTTTGTTCAAGTTGACTTAACAAGGTATCTTCTCATTGCTTTGCTTTATCCAATTGATTTGTCATGGATATGACTTCTTCATGATGCTTTCTTTTGCTTTGATGAAATTCCTTCTTAAGCTTGGCAAGCTCTTCAACCCTTTCTTGTACTTGAAGCTCGAAAAGTCAACTTTCTCCCTTGTTTGATCTTGGTCACTAGTTAGTGCCATCTTCTTAAGTTCTTCATTTTCCTTTTTCAAATTGTTAATCTCTTCCATGGCAGCCATAAGTTGAGAGAGGAGATCTTCTACAAAATCTTTTTCATTCTCTTCATCTTCTAGGTCTGCTTTAGACTTGATGTCATCATTCTCATTTTCAGCTTCTATGATGGGTTCTGGATTTCCTTCTTGGTTTCCATCATCTTCTTAACTGATGGTCATGGTCAATGCTCCTTTTGGGTGAAGGTCGTGAAGTTTGTCCCATATACCCTTTGCTGATGAATATTTTCCTAGATTGTTCTTTATAAAATCAGGCAGCCCATTCAAGATTGCCTTCATTGCTTTTGCATTGTACTCCTTGGATTCTCCATCCACCCTGCGATCAACAATCACTGATTTCTAGATTTCAATGCCTTGAGTCTATAAGGAATTCCTCATTCTTGCCTCCCATGTATTAAAGTTCCCATTGAACCATGGAGCCTCCTCAAATTGATTGTCTTCTATTTTAGTGGTAGAGGGAGACACATCCTTAGGAGGATTGGAGACTTTCTTCCTTGACTTCGCCATTTGTGTTCTAAAGATCAGCCTTCAAGCTATTAGGCTTTGAATGAAGGTATTGGCTCTGATACCAATTGTTGGAAATACTGAGAGGGGGGCTGAATCAGTATTTCTTTTTCAACTATTATTTTACCAGTTAAAACATTTACATTCAGAACACAAGATGAACAACAAGAATAAATGTTTTTATTAATATCATCTTTGTAGTAAAATAGATACAATATATATATATATATATATATAGTTCCAATCTATTACCAAGCACCAACTTGGACTTTTGTGAGGCTCCAACCTCTAGAGCACCAACTCTATTTTGTCAAGGCACCAACTTTGGACTTAGGAGCACCAATCCGAAGACACCAATCCTTCCAGTTCATGAGGCACCAATCCCAAGGACTTAGGAGCACCAAATCCCAAGGACTCCAATCCTTCCAACTTCTAAGGCACCAACCCCAAGGGCTCTGACCCAATTTTGTCAAGGCATGTTTGATAGTAATGGTCTGCTCTCAGAACTCTTCTTTACTGAGTTTTGTTTGTTTACAGCTTCATTGTAGTCTCCATGCTACAGCATCAATGGCAACCAGTCTTCTTATGAAGGAGTCTTTACAACTCTTCATACTGTCCACACAGAGTCAGCAATAGCCTTCATGATCTCTGATAATGTCTCCACATAGCTTTGGTGAGTCTACTATTAGCTGCACTAAGCTCTGATTAATTCATCATAGGTCTGAGTCTTTCACAGGCTAACATGATCAACAGAGATGCTCGTCCTTCGAATGCCTCCTGTCCTGTTGGACCTTCGGCCCTGTTCTGTTCTGTTGGACCTACAGCT
Organism: Pinus taeda; assembly: GCA_000404065.3. Classification (NCBI taxonomy): domain Eukaryota; kingdom Viridiplantae; phylum Streptophyta; class Pinopsida; order Pinales; family Pinaceae; genus Pinus; species Pinus taeda. The sequence goes on along the minus strand of APFE031351901.1, from coordinate 24,191 downwards.
GCCTCTGTTTCTTCCAGTTTTTCAACAACGTTTTTCTTTCCTTGTTCTCTGTTTTTATATATTCTTGGTGCCTCTGACCATCGATTTCCTCTTTCCGCTGGCTCTTCGGCTTCCTCAACACTCGCTTGATCCTTCGGCTACTCTCTTCAGTCGCTGTAGTTTCCACTGTGCTCGCTTGCTTCTTCGTTTTCCCGATCCTTTGGTTGCTTTAGCTTCCTCTGCCTATTCAAATTAACCAATGCTTCACAGGACACGTTCAAGAGGAAGAGGGGCCAAATTACAATAGAAATGATGCTTATTAAAAAATATCAAAGAGGTCCCTTTTTCTCCTTTAATAATTTTCATACATCAGACTTCATTATTTACAGAGAGACTGTACCAACAGGGAGGCCCCACAAGCCACGTCACAATCGCAATCGCAGTCGTTCAGGCCCACTGAACTATCAGAAGCGTTTATTTATGCATTTGGCCTTAAGAACCCCGGGCAATACATTTATTGAAATACATAGGAATACATGGAAAAATCCGACCGAACGCTTAAGGTCGGACTTCAAATGCATTACACCTGCATCTATAACTTCATCGGGTTTGTTCCTCCACAACGTTATCGCAATCGGTAGTCGCGGCTTCCGGAAGTCTTTTATAATTCGAGCCTATAACATCGTCGATGGTCGATGGCCAATTCCCTGATTGGACGCGATATTATATTAAGCCGCAGTTGGTATACCCTTCGGGTTCGTGTACATATATTGCAATCAGCGCTTTCAATGCGGCAAGGCCTTAAACACTTACGATATTGCAGATGCGATATAGTATTAAGTCATTTTACGATGTTGCAACGGGTCCACGTACTTTATCGCAATCGGCGCTTTCGGGGGTGACAACCCTTTATATATTGCGATTACCACGGATGCGATATATCAATAAGGCATTTTATAATGTCGCAACGGCTCTTACTCACATCTATTTTCATTTCCAAAATATTTGTCTCACTATTAGCCTCCTTGATTTGTTAAATCTGCAAAACTATAGTAATATGAGTGTTTCTCTCGTTTATTTTTTATCATAAAAATAAAAAAATATTAAAGAGTCTCAATTAATCTTTTTTTTCTTGAAATTCGATAAATCATCATTATTATTTTAAATAAAATTCTAATTTAATTAATTCTTATGGTATTTTTTAAATTTAACCGCTTAAAATATATAATGAAGTGAATATTTTGATTTGTTTTTATAAATGGATATAAAAATATAAATAACCAACCCTAAAATAATCTGGATTATATACTGATTTACATATTGATTATACTGGAATTTATTTTTACTTGAAGTAACCAAGAGCTTGCATCAACCTCTCAGGAGAGTAACCACAATCACGATGAATAGTGTAGACGCTTGAAATTTGATTTGCAGAAACACATTTTGAATTTATACGAGAGAAGCGTTGTTGTTGCTGATCCTTGGGATCAAAGAATTAAGAGAGATCTGCAAAACAAAATGGAAAATGGACACATTAATAAAACCAAAAAAACAGGTCACCATTTCAATTATTTTTAAAAAATAATAAAAATCATTCATTTCCTATTTTCCAATTTAATTTGGAAAAAAATAAAAAAGAAATAGAAATCTAAAATAGACGCGTCTAAATAAATTATTATAAGAACTGAAGTCGGCTGCCACGCACCCCACCAACTCGAACCCGATTTGTAACATTGTGCAGCAGCGTATATATACGCTTCTATGTGGTTGTAATATGAATATTTAGATAGGACGGATGTAAGTGTTCTGACAAGTATATGTACCAAAAATATATGTACAGAAAAAAAACCCATAAATACTTCTTAAGGGAACTAGCCCCTCCCATTTAAAACAAAAAAAACGGAAGTCGACGAATGGATTGAATTGCACAATCCAATCACGTGGAGATGGTCAGCACACAATCCTCTACACTATTATCTTCGCATCTCATAAATAGTCAAACATGGGGGATATTCGTTTGGAGTTGTCTATAATGCGACTTTTTGGAGATTCCGGTGACGGAATCCGGCCGAAGAAATGAGGTTAAATCTTGATTTTTAGCAGTTAAAATGGTTTTTTAACTGCATATTTGGATTCAGCGCCCTGAAAAACCCCTGGGAGCCATTGATTGTGCAGAAACTAGCTATCAAACTTGGGATTCCAATGAATTGCTGCCGGATTTTGACCGGAAAAATCTGCTAGAAAGGCTTTCAAAAAGTCGCGTTATAGACTACTTCTATTCGTTTACCACATATTCACTGAGAAAAAGCACCCCACGTGTAATGCATGCGTCCTGTTTTGCTCCCCACTTCTTTAACTAATCCCACATTGCCGGCATTGACCATAACCTTTCGCCGCGATGTGCCAGGTCAGCGGAGAGTCTACTCTGCCTCTGATTTGGCATTCCATCTGACCGTCCGATGGGAAGCCTTTATAATCTGACACCTCTCATATAATCCTGGAGTGTGTCGGATGTTGCTACACACGTGTGAGATTGTGTAAAAGTTGGGTATACACGAGCGTAGCCCCGCCGACTGTTTTATTGGTCCACCTGGATTGACCTGGTATTTGGACCAATGGTTGTTTGAAAAGTGTAGCCAGCAAGGCAGGGAAAAAGATTTATAAATACAAAAGGCTATCGGCTGGCTTCTTGAATCGGTTATTTCAGCCCTCTGTCTCTCTTGCAACAGCGTATCTTCATTCAGCTGCCTTCAATTCAATTTTCCTTTTGGCAGAATGGAGTACGCCGTTTCTGCAAGCAGAGGAGCAATAGCGGGCTGTTTAAGAAACGATGTCGCGGTTAGCTGGGGTCGGCTTTCTTTATCTTCAAATCGACAAATTGCTTCCCGATTTGAGTTTTCCGATGAGAGTCACCTCCAATACTATGGTGGAATGGTTAAACCGTATTGTGGGAAGAAAAATAAATCAGAGAAGCTGAAATTGAAGCATCTTTCGCCTGTGAATGATCGGCCTTCGTCAGATAAGAGGAGGTTGAATCTATTGGAATTTATATCGAAAGATCTTCCTGCTTTGGCCACGACCCCAGCAGATGCGAGTGCATCCCTTACAGAGCAAGTCAGAGCAGAAATTCTCTCGGTAATTTGAATCTTTTTTCTTCTTCTGAATTACTAGGCTGTAACTTAATCTAATTCAATATGATGAGTGCTATAAATTTACTAAAATTTAATCTGTTGGGGTATTGAACAGGACGCTGTGAATGAGATCATGAGACAATTAGAACAGGCCAAAGCGGAGCGCAAGGAGAGGAAACGGCAATTGAAAGCGCAGAAAAAGGCTCTGAAATTAGCTGAAAAGCAGAGGAAAAGCAAAGGCCGTTGTGAGGACTCGTCCTCTTCTTCGTCTGACCGTGAGACCGAGGTCGTCGATATGACTCGGATCCGGTCAACACAGCAAGTTGATCGAATTTTAGAGGCTTCTGACCAAACCCCGTCTGTGTCGATAGAAAACCCTCCAGCGGAGGTTAAAGGAGATGAAAAGGCTCTGCATGTAGAATTTGCAGAGGCTAGTGATAGATTGGGATTGAATTCGGGGTTGAGCATTCCAGTGCAGGAGTCGAACAGCGTGATAAAAGTCTGTATGGGTGGTAAGTGCAAGAAGTCAGGGTCTGAGATGTTGTTGGGGACATTTGAAGAGAGATTAAGTAAATCAGGGTTTGAAGTGGAAGCAGTAGGGTGTAAGTGCATGGGCAAATGCCGAAATGCCCCCAACGTTCGAGTGCAAACCGAGGATGATAGCGGCAAAGGAAGGTTGCATATGGGTTTCAACATTGGGGATATTGATCAGATTCTTTCTCAGTACTTTGGATTGAATTTGCAGCAACCACCGTCACTAAAAGAAGGCCAAATTGCTACCGGCCTTGTTCCCACGTAATGGTATTTTTTTGTATTACTATCCCTCTTCTTTAAATTGGAGATCAGGGAAAGTCAGATTGGTACTTTGGAGGTGCTAGATTATGTGCTTCAAGGAATTTGGAGTCACCAAAACCTCCAAGATTTTATTCTGTACCATATCTGATTCTTGGCGAGGGGAAAGGTCAACCAATTTGTTGTGATTTGCTCTCAGGAAAACAGTTAGATACTAATTCTTCAGAATCGATCAACAAAACGGCAAATTTACTTGCCACAAACTACACTTATTGATCATAAATTCACCTGTATGTAATGGGAAGCTAAAAGAGCTTTCTCTTTGAAATCAGCGATGCGAAACATATTTCTTGTGATATTTTATTCTTTATTCTTGATGTCTTGTGACATTTTATTCTTTATTCATAATGTTTTCGCATCATGTGATATGATATGCATTATAATGTAATCTTTTGTTTAGACACAACTTATTATGTTCCTTTATAATTGTGTATACACTTCTAATATGAAATATCAAAGCTGTAATAAAGGCATAGTGAAGGAGAAAGCACTTAATGAGGATAGATTTTTTTTACCTGTATCTTGCTATTCATCCAAAATACATTACAAAGTCGGGAAATACCTATCTTCAAACGATTCGCTCCTATGCACATATATGCTCTTCTGAGCTGAGCTTTACCATGCTAACAAAAAGATCTGTTACAGAAAATATTGCATAACAACACAACCCAGAGGTTTAGAGCCCAGATCCTTGGCGAGGCTTCAGAAAAGATGGAAGTAGGAGCCAGAGAATTTTGTCCCCATCCCTCCCTTCCTCAAGATAGACAGTACCTGCAGAAAGAGAAAGCCCCTGCTTAGATAAAAGATTTGCCATCGTATTGAAGTTCCTGTAAATACGGAAAAAGGAAATTTGTTTGAATTGCTTGATATTCATGATTTTAGATTTCCAGAAGCAGAGATTTAGCACCTATAAATCTGTCTTCCCTCTTAACCTGTCTATGATACACTTGGAGTTGCCTCCCACCTGTAACTTTGACAGATTTAAGGACTTTGCAAAGACGAGAAGGGCCCAAGAGGCTATAAGTTCGGCTTTGGTATTGGTTCCCTGTCTTACCCCTAGACAAGCTTTCAGCACGTGATTATGAGTGAACTTAAAGACAAAGCCCCCGCCTCAGCGACTTCTTTGAAAGGCACCATCGAAGAATGCAGCAGGAAGGTCACTGATTGGGACAGGGGGAAGGAGGACCCTTAACTGTTTTGGCTTGTTACTCACCGGATGTTCTCTAAGGGAAACTACCACTTTAGCTGCTGTCTGAAATAGTAAGTGAGACTTGCCTTCAAAAATGAACAAGAACGCTACCATTTTAGCTGCTGTCTGAAATAGTAGGTGAGATTTGCCTTCAAAAATGACCTTGTTCCGCCTGTTCCAAAACCCCCCATGCTGTGAAAACAGGAAGGGTTTGAAAGCTTTTCCTCTTTAACACCCAACAAGACAAACATTCCTCAAAAGAATTAAAACTACCACAAGATGGGATTCTAGCAACAACAGAAAGCACGTTTTCTCATAACTCTTTTGCTACCCAGCAATTTATGAAAATGTGATCTATATTTTCCTCTCCTTCATAACATAGACAACAAATAATTGGTCCACTAAAACCCCTTTCTGTAGATTTTTCCATATCAGTTTTTTGTTTTCAAGGACCAACCATAAGAATGTCTTTAACTTGAGAGGAAGATTCCATCTCCAAATCTGCCATTTTGGAGGAGTAGACAATGAAGAAGATATGACCTTATAAGCAGAACTAGCCTCCACTTTCCCTGTCACTGCTTCTTTGATTCCAGTTTAGACTAAATGGTCTTCTTCCTCTTACAGCAAAACCCCATTTTTTGAGAGATTTTCCGCAAAATTATCCCATTCACAAGCAGGAGGTCCCTGTAAATCTAGCTCACAAGCCCACGATAGATAAGGACACAAGCCAAGACGATTAACATATAGCAAAGTTCACGCACAGGCAAAGGCGGGGGATTGAAGACAAAGGCATGGTATTTAATTCAGGTGAACAAATCCAACATGGAGCTTACTTTTTTAGAAAGTTGCTTATGTTTCAACTTAAAATAAACTAAATGTTGAGAAATAAATTCTAGGTTTGATAGCGATGGTAGTTGAAGGTTAATGCAGTTTTCAATGTGAGGTGTATGCAGTATGATCTTTTCGGGATGGGTGGTATGTTTTGTTTTGTTTGGGTGGGTAGTATGGTGTTTGTTTTGCTTTTAAAGTTAGGTTATGTATTTTTTGGACGATGGTGTTGATTTTTGTTATGGCGGTTGGTAATAGGTAGTTGTATCGTTTTTTTTGTTAGGTGGCTTGGTTGTATCGTTTTTTTTGTTAGCTGGCTTAATGTTAAGGGGTGGTTGGTTTTTATGGTTAGTTATAAAGAGTGGTATTTTTGTATTTATATAAAGGTTTTTTTGCTAGGTGGCTTAATGTTAAGGGATGGTTGGTTTTTATGGTTAGTTATAAAGAGTGGTATTTTTGTATCTGTATAAAGTTTTTTTTGTTAGGTGGCTTAATGTTCAGGGATGGTTGGTTTTTATGGTTAGTTATAAAGAGTGGTATTTTTGTATTTATATAAAGAGGTTGTAGAAAGTGGTGATTATTTTTGAATATTTGTGATATACTTTATTAAGATATCAAACATTTTAAACACAAAATTATTTATATTAAATT
>APFE031351901.1:0-17551 GCA_000404065.3 Pinus taeda | reverse complement strand
AATCATTATAAATAGATTGTGAAATTTAAATTTTCACTAATAACAAATGATAATTTATAGTAATATAAATATATGCGAGTATAATTATGTAATATACATTACATGATATTTTAAATACAATCATTATAAACTATTATTAAAATAAATTATTATAAATAGATTGTGAAATTTAAATTTTCACTAATAACAAATGACAATTTAAAGTAGTACATACAAGACAATTAGTTTCAAGGTTTAGTTTAATTGGTCAAGTCTCTAAGCACCTTTGCTATTGGGAGGTCACGAGTTCAATTGTCGAGTTCAATTCTCTTGACACCTTCAGGCCAGGCCTCATGAGGCTTCGTGTTTGAGCCAATGAGAAGTTATCCCTTTGGGTGATAGAAAAACAAGTACACACAAGACAATCACGATCACATATCAACAATCAACAAGTAAACATAAGGTGAAAGAAAGTTGATTCTATTTAATTAGCCAAGATGGAGAAGATATAAGAATGTTAAACATTACAACACCATAGATTGATACATCACTATAACTACTTGATCAACAAGTAAACACAAGGTGAAAGAAAGTTGATTCTATTTAATTAGCCAAGATGGAGAAGGGATAAGGATGTTGAACATTACAACACCGTATGAGAATTTGGTGCTTTTTGCATCATTAAAGTTCAATCCCTATGCACCAGATAAATGATTAACATTGTTGAAGGAAATGAAGTATGAAGGCTTCTTCTAAACAATTGAATAAGCTTACTACTTGGAAACTAAATTAAGGTTGTTAATTCCTTCCTTTCCTTTAAAGCCTTATACCTTTGGATTGGCTTCTCATTCAATAAGCAATTTCTTGAGTAAGATCAAAAGGAAATTCAGCCTAACCAATGCAAATAAGTTTATTCTAGAATGAACTCTGGCACTCATACATGATAATTTCATGTCCCTAATTTTGCCAAATTATTCTGCAAATAGCTTAATGAACAAGCACTTACAAAAATGATTTTTTTTTTCTAAAAATATGAGAAAAGTGATTTACATTACATAACCTTTCATGAAATTTAAAGTGTCTTATTTATCAAAATAGGTGGAAAATGTAATAAAATTTTTATGGGATTAGTTTATTTAGACCGGGATATGGTGTATTTAACAGGGATATGGTGTATTTAACATGGAAAAATATCATCAAAATCCAAGATTGGTAATTATTATTATTATTTTAAATAAAACAAGTATCATTTATATATTAAAAATATGGATTGATAGCCAAGGCCATTTACATAATTCAATAATTGCAAAGACTTCGATATTCCAGTATAGCCGCAAAGTAATTTTCTTGCCTATGTGGGCTTTCTAAACTACGATTTTACGATTTTACATTGACATCTTCCACATGTATTCTGCAAAATTTTCCAATGGTACATAGAAACATGGAAAATTTTAAAAACCTTGTTGGGCCCAACTCTTTTTGGGATACCAAATTACGCCATTAGAATGCAGCCTCAAATTTAATAGTTATGCTTCCAAACTTGTCGGTCTTTTATCCATTTTAACTTGAAGCCACTCACAGTGCTTCTCCAGCAACTCGAACTTAGCTTCCTTTTCCTTTTCCACGAGCGCCGATCTTCTGTTGGAGATTTCAATCATGCCCATTAGTGCTTTAAACAGATTTTCCACTGATTGCTTCCATCGTTCCAAACCTTTATCTGCATCAAACTCCTGAGGTATAAACGAGTCCTGTCGTTCCAAGCTCATCGTGCTTGACCACAAAGAGATCCATAAGATAACCAAAGAAGATGAGGCAGTTCTAGAGAGCTCCTGCGTATATCTCAGTGTCTCATGAGACCTGAGGAGGTGACGCCCGAGGAAAGAAATTAATTTTGGATCTACCCTGATCCAGATACCTGCAAATGAAATGAAATCTGCCATAGAGTGAATGTCCTGGTCTGAGGAGGAGAGAACGGATATTAAGACCAAAACACAAAAGGGATAAGGTTGGATCATCGTTGCAATCTCCCATACCACATCCCATTTAAAACAAAATTGAATCCATTGCCAATTGTATCTTTGTCGCATGCTTGAGGACGTGAAGTAAACCCATTCTCCATGCACTGAAATCTGGCTGCAGTCCACGCCAAGTGTAATAAAACTGGGTATGGGTCTGCCATTTAATGCGAGACGTTCCACTCCACCATATTACCCATTGTTCAAGGTGCTGCCAAATTGGCTAACCAAAGCAATTAATACCAAAAATATGTTATTCAGGGAAGATGGGAGAATTTTTTGGACCTGCTTAAATTTCCTCGTGATTGGCAAGTTTATCTGCCTCCAATAACTTTTTAAAGAAGCCTCATGATTGGCAAGTTTATCTGTCTCTTCATTTAAATTCCTATAGATGTGGAAGACGAAGACGACAATCTCTGCAATGCAATTTTGTTCACCATTATAGATTTGAGAGAACCTTTTTCTTGAATCTCCCTAAATCGTCATTTTCTTATGTCATTGTTAATTGCAAACTCCAATTCTTTCCAAAGAACTAGAATTCAGCCTGATTAGTTATTGACGTACCCCGTCACCACACATAACTAGTCCCACAATCACATTATTTGTGGGGCATTATTATTATTATTTCAATATATATATATATATGAATTAAACATATAAACATTACTATTACTTATCAATATAGTATACTAAACCATGATCATTTCATTTTATTTTAATTTAATTTTATAACAATTTTTTAATTAAATTGAAAAGAAAAAGAAAAAAAAAACATAAATTCCATCCTCCAAATACTCTTCACGTTGATTATATATATAGATATACCAAGTGTGAGTTTCAAGATATGAAGTGTTTTTTATTTTTCCATTGTGAGGTGTATGCAGTGTGTTTTTTTAGGGGGTGGGTGGTATGTTTTTTTAGGGGTAATATGTGGTTGTTTTGTTTTTAAGGTTATGTTATGAATTTTTTTTATTATGGTCTTGATTTTTGTTATGATGGTTGGCAACAGGTTGTATTTTTTTTTTCTTCTTACATGGCTTCATGTTAAGGGATGGTTAGTTATCATGTCATATGTGGTATTTTTGTATTTACAAAGATAAAGGGTTGTTGAGTAGTGTTTAGTTGTCATGATATCAATGTAGAGGGTGTGATTATTTTTAAACATGCATTTTTTATTTTGGATATATTTTATTAAGATCACACATTAAAAATTTACAATAACATTTTATATATTAAATATCTCATACACATAATTATTTACACTAAACTATACAAACACATACACGCACATATATGTATAATTATACAACATATATTATATTAGATTTTAAATACATTAATCATTAGAAATAGATTAAAGTTGAACTCTCACCAATGACAAATGGTAATTCAAAGTAGTACACACAAGACAATCACGATCACATATCATAGATTAATACATCAACTACAACTAGTTGATCACACAAGTAATACATCATTGAAAGAAAGTTGATTCTCAATTAGCTAAGATGGACAAGGGGTATGAATGTTGGGCATTACAACACCCTATAGGAATTTGGTCTTTTTTGTATCATTAAAAGTCACCTTGAAATTCAATCCCTATGCACCAAATAAGTGATATTGTTGAAGGACCCGGATGCGGGTGTTCAACCTGTTAATTAAGGCGCATGCTATGCAAACACGCGCTAGCACATGCAGGCAGGTGGCCAGAAGGCAACTTGATATGGTCTCAAAGGCGGATGCGATGGGTATTGAATGCTATTCAATACGCCTGCAGGTAGCTGGTACACAGGGCGCGGGAGGCAGCCACATTAACCAAGGAAGCATGGAGATCCGCAGGAAGAGCTTAGACAGAGCGCTGGTGTTCATTGTGCTGGATGGTGCAGTAGAATACGAGGGAATTGGGCCTGATAACGACGAAGGTGGAATTTTCGGGAGGTTTGCCCTGTTACAAAGGGTGAAGACACTTACAGTGCAGACCCCTGAGCGCACCAGCTGGGGGTTAACGTCAAGTGGGCAATTCCCCTCGACAGCAGAGACTGAAACAGAGAATTGGGGTAGTCTAAGGGGCGGAATTAAGTTCTTTCTGCAGGAGCTGGAGCGTAATAGGGTGGGGTGGCGATTCAGAATTGGTGGCAGCATTATCACCACTGAGAATTTGGGAAATTCTCGGCATTCAGGACTTCATCTGTGGTGGGGAAGAGCGACTGGCTTGCAGCATATTTGGAAAATGCCGCCCCGTTTCAGAGCCACTCCGCGCAAAGGTCGTCATACTGGGAACAGGGGTGGCACGGGAGGCAGGCGTAGGTCGTCTCCACAAAGAATTGCGCCGCTATCAACGGCATACCCCGATCCCCATGCTTCGGAGGACTCGGATAATTCTCTGGAAAACTCTGTCCAAACTGCGAAGTTCCGCTTTAAAAGCAGGCTCGACAAACCCATAGTCACGGCTCTTATAACAGTGATCTTCTCCGAGGAAGAGGAAAATCACATTAGTCCTGGAAATTCAACGAATTCAGAGGGGGAGCGCTCCCCGACGCCTTTGGAAGACACGATGAGGGAGGACGACACCTCCAGCGAACAGTCAGCATCCACGGACCTGCTTCAACCCCCCAGTGCGACGACGGCCCATGGACAAGTGGAGGATCATCGATTTAGCCATCAGCAGCCCGGTATGGAGGAGAAAGATAAAGGTAAGGCTGAAATGCAGCAAGATGAAGCCCAGACAAGCCAAGTGAAGAAGTGGCCAGACCATTTCCATCGCAATCGGTTGATTCCCAAGCTCCCCCCAGGAATGAAGATCACCGATGTGCAAGATGGTCTCATGATCGATTGGGTACCCGAATCGGATGAGGAGGACGACACTGGAGGCGATGCACCAGGTTAAAGACCACACGGCGGAGGACGATACCAGGCAGGCCTCTGGTTTTTTGCGTCTTTATGTCTGTTTTGAGTTTACTTGTTCTGAGTTCTTAACTCTGTTTAATGTCAAAACTCTTAGTTCGACGACCCACCGTAAGCTAGCAAGGCCAGTTCTCGAAGGCTGTGGGTTTTTTGTCCATTGTAACTATGTCAAGTCCATGCTTTTTGGTTGTCAATTTTTGCTTTCCTGCTCTGATTTACAAATTGATTCAAGTTGTAAGAGCAGTAAACTAGCTCAGTTTTGTAATGGTCTCTTGAAAGAGAGAGCTTCATGACTTTCTCAGAGGCAATGCCTCTTTGTAAATACTTTTTCTCTCTTTTTAATATATTAGTGCAGTCTTTACACAAAAAAAAAAAAAAAAAAGTGATATTGTTGAAGGAAATGAAGCATGAAGGGTTCTTCTAAAAAATTGAATAAGCTTATTGTTTGGAAACTAAATTAAGGTTGTTAATTCCTTTCCTTTAGAGATTTATTCCTTTGGATTGGCTTTTTCTTAGGTTAATATCAAAAGGAAATTTAACCTAGCCAATACAAATAAGTTTATTCTAGAATGAATTTAGGCACTCATACGTGCAAATTTCATGTCTAAATTTTTACCACTTAGACCGCAAATAGCTAAATGAACTAGCAACTACAAAAATGAATAATTTCTTACCAAAATCTTGGAAGATTGATTTACATTGCATAACATTTCATCAAATTTCTAAAATTAAAAATTATGATAAATTACCTTGGAAAGTGTCATATTTATCAAAATAGGTGCAAAATGTAATAAATATTTATTTAGACCAGGATGTGGTGTATTTAACATGGAAAAATATGAGCAAAATCAAAGATCGACAATTATTATTATTATTATTTATAAAAAGAATTAATATATGAGTTAACATATAAATATTACCATTACTTATAGCATGCCAAACCATAAGTCATTTTATTTTAATTTAATTTTACAACACTTTTCAAATTAAATTGAAAAGCAAAAAAGTATACAAGCACTCCTCACATTGATTAAATAATGTTACATGAAGTGTTGGTTCACACACACACACACACATATATATATAGTGTTGTTTCAAGATCGACAAGATAGACAAACTATCTTGAATACACAATCACTTGGTTGAGAGAATATCTTAATCACACATCAATTTAGGAGGCTAGCTAGTTGGAGAGAATCTCTCAACCAACTAGGCCTCTACAATCTCCTAACTAATAGGAATAGACTCCTATAATTAATGAGAACACAAAAAACAAAGGAGTCGTCTACAAAGGCGGAGGAATTGCTTGGACCGCCAAAAGTGGTTGGAATCCGAGCAAAAACATTTCAAAAAATCTTGTAAAGGCAGTGTCTGAATCATGTTTTTTATGGTGGAAATGGATTCAGCACCATCAAAAACTTCTCAGACACTTAAAATTATGAAGTTTGACAACTTCTACTTTGATTTACAAAAATCCTTGGCAAAATTTTTCAAAATATGGCCGGAATTTCCATAACTTTTAGGGAAAAAAATCATAATCGTTAGACTACTGCAAAAACAAGTAGGAATTATATTCTCTAACAATATCTATCTATTAATTATTGATAATTAAAGCCCACGGGGCTTTGGATTGACGGTGAATGGGTGCACTGTTAAGGCACTTCTTGTGATAGGTCACTGGTTCAAATCCCCCATGGGTGCTTACCTACCAAAAAAAAAAAAAATCTAGCCCACGGGGCTTTGGATTGACGGTGAATGGCTGCATTGTTAAGGCACTCCTTGCGATAGGTCATTGATTCAAATCCCCCATGTGTGCTTACCTACCAAAAAAAATTATTGATAATTAAATTAAAATATATACATAACAAATATGAAAATAATATGCAATGTTGCTACTTAGTACCTACCTCCTATGCAAAATGTAATTGATTAGTAAAATTCATTGTAACTAGGATTAAAAAAAAAAATACTACAGAAATTGTCTATATTTATAGAAAAAATTTAGAGATTTGGAATAGGGATTTTAAAATTTTAATTTAATTATTAATAATTACTAGGAGGATGGTAGGGATTTATATTTTTTGGAATATTTTTAATAGTAGTTATAGAGAAAAGTAGCTACGCTCTTTCTACCATTTTAATTATATTGACTAATTAAAAAAAAAAACATATAAACGAGTGTCATAGCAAATGAGTTATGATTTTATGGACATGTGATATTGATAACCTATGGTATTAGCCCATAGTATTGTAAAAAAAAACTTTGTATATTAAGAATTTCTATGGTTAAATGGGGATGGAACTACATAATTAATAATTTTGTTACATATTTTTTAAATCTATAAATGTTTAGCTCATATATTACTTCTTTTTATAATAATAATGATGATGATTAACGTCCACTAAGACCAATGTAGTCTATTGGACCTTAAGAAGGTAAGAGATTAATTGTGACTCTTTAATATTTTATTTCAATGATCAAAAAGAAGAGAGAGAAGTGCTTCAAGACCATTATAGTTGTGTTGACTTAACGAGTCAAGAAGGTTGGAGGTGTTGCAAATGTTTTGAAAATGAGAATAGACGTGAGAAAGAATCGGACAATCTAACAGAGTATTTTTCATCTTCAACCCTCTTAGTATCGCAAAGGCGACAAATTCTTTCGTCCCAAGGTGCTTTCACTTCGAAGCTCATAAGAATTAGTTCTTATCTTTGGAATGTACATTTTATTCTTAGTACTGGTCTAGACAGGGAGATAATTATGGCTAGTAAGGGTGGGGTTGATCTCCTCTTTATAATACTTTAGCTTCCCTTTTCCCTCTAACTCCTTATCATCCCATATTTTATCCTTAAATTTGGAGGTAATGGTATTTTAATACTATCCTTATTCCCTAAGATGATCTCCTCTTTTATCCTGCAGTAGTCGAGCCAAGACTAGGCATCCTTATGCCATCCCCACTTGAGATGGAGGTGGGGGTTTTGGCTAGAGTTGGAAGCAATTTTGGGAAACCTCTTGGCTTCCATATTGTAAAGCTTATTCTTATACATCAAATACCTAAACATAGCCATGCTTTCAATGGGGGAAAGGCTAGCTTTGATCAAGAGGATGAGATGGGAAATATTTCTTTTAATCTTGAGGTTGTGGATTATAAATTTATTTTGAATCATCTTGATCTTTCTCAACGACTCTCTGGATTTGCTGCAACCCCAAACCTCACATCCATATAAAATAGCAGGGATGATGAGAGTCTCAAAGAGGAACCTTTTATTACTCCAAATGCATATATCAAGCAACTTACAATTGTTTTAAAGCTCATAATAATCCTTCCATCCTCCAATCATCCTTTTCTCAATGTTATAATTCTAGTTGAGCTGATGATGAATGACAATAACTAAATATTTGTAGGAAGAAACCTGCTCCAAGTAATTGTTTTCATAGATGAAATTACCATGGTTGATCTTTTTGGATTTAATTATGATGACTTTAGTCTTTTTGTTTTCTGTATTCAAGCTTTTGTGATCCATAATGAATTAAGCAAAGTCTTTTGGTAGAAATCACATAAGAGAAATTTTTGGCCGACGCGTTTCAAACCAACAAATGTGGTTCATCATTAGAAACAAATGAAGAGGCAGACGACAAAGGCTTAAATAGAGAGAAATGTAGAGACATAATTTCAAGTAATGACTATATTTGAACAATAATATTTAAATTACGATATTAATTTATTTTTTTTGCTATGTAAAGACTGAACTATTGTATTAAAAAAAGATAAAAAATATTTACAAGAGGTATACACCTCTGAGAGCTATTGATCAGCTCTCTGTCAAGGAATTTCTCATTACAACTGGTATTTCTGCTTGCAAGAGCCAGAGAAAACAAAAACCCAAAAAGAAATGTCTTGAACTGGAACTTGTCCAACCTGGACAGATCATACATGACTGAGACTGACAAAAACCACTAGTAGGACCAGACCACGAGATCTGTTACAGTAGACCGAGGTTACAAGGTAGCTAAACTTCAGAGATTGCATACTATCAAGCCTGGACATAACAAAAGACAAAAAGGAAGCGGTTCGCCTGAGAATAGGCTTACCCCATAGTTGTTTGTAGTCATTTGCTATTGAACTTCTTCGCCTCAGCTTCGCGAGCCATCCTTCTCTGCTTCCGTTCTTCAGCTGCCTGGACCGGGTCTGGCTCCCAAGAAACTTCAACTCCATCTGGAACGTCCTCGATGCTGTCATAACCAGGAGGCAGCTTGAGGTATAGTTTAAAATCCAGAGAGTCTTCCTCTTCCTCAATTTTCAAACCACTGCCTGGGGAATCCATATGAGCCTTCATAATTCCGTCAGCAGAGGCCATTGGTTCTTTTCGTTTGAGACTGCGGAGTTCCTTGGCAGCTTCCTCCTGCTCTGCCGAGTAAACGTCAGGGCTATCCTCCTCAATTCTACTCTGAACTTCTGGATTGTAGGAGGTGTCCTGGGCCTTGGACGAATTTTCTGAGGTGGTGGGAATCTTCTCCCCCAAATCATTATTGCTACTGTCCTCCGCCTCATCCTCCTCATCGAAGATGACTGTAATGCGGGCTCTGACCACTGGTTTATTCGTCCGGCGATGATAGCAAAGAGTTGCAATCTGAACAGTGTTTTCCAAATCCTCGGAATGCATCGAGGCACCTGAGGGAGGCGAAGCACACGCTAAGGGCGAAATCCTCTTCGGGCTGGGCTGTCCGCTCTGTCTAGTGCCGCTGGATTGACTGGAATGACCACCCCTGCGAGGCATCTTATGACCAGCGTGGGGAGCCATGAGGAGCGTGATGGCCTCGACACAACTGTGCGAACAAAACTTAATTGTTCTATACCTGCTGCGATTTCTGCAAATGCCGTTATGGAAGTTGCTTTGAAGCGTTTGCTGCCAGATAATCCCCTGCCAGATAATCCCCTGCACACTCGTCTGAGCTATGTGAACAGTCCTCCTGAAAACTGGACGAGAAAAGTCTACGCGGATGGGAATTTCGCTTGCAGAGTTTCCCTGCTTAACAATTCCCTGAGCCATCAAAGGATTAAAACCTGTGCCTGCTCGCATTCCTGAACAACGGTATGAATGCGCCATGATTAATGCTCTGGCAGCTGAACCTTGAGAATGCCCCTGTCTTGAAGGGTCTTTAATGCACCTGGAGGTACTGGCACCCAGAACCCGTTCGAAAACCATAGAAACCACCTGGCGATAGCGTGAAGACATGTGGCTTGAGCGTGGGGTGTAATGGCACTTCTAATCAAGCATTAACACCCGCATCCGGGTTACGATATTAATTTATTAATATATTAAAAACAAATATTATTAAGTAATAGCTATATTAAACGGCTAGTTTTTGAAAAATAATATTAAAATAATGATATTAGTTTATTAATTTATTAAAAATATTAATAGGTAACAACTATATTAACCGTCATACCCATCCTAGAGTAGTAATCATGGAGGGTCGTAAGTTGCTTGTTAAGATCATTGTGGCTTCTAGTTAGAAGAACAATATCATCAACATAAAGGAGAAGAGTAATGACCATACCATGGCATGTGGTTCTTTTCTATCATAGCATGGGTTTTGCCAAGTGTGACAGTGTTTTCAGCCTAGATTTTCCATTTCCTAATAGCCATGGTGTGATGGGGTTCTCATGTTTTGGTTGAGTTGGATTGCCAGATGGATTCGAAGTTGAGTGAGGTGCATCTCTAAAATGATAGAACACGTGGCCTAGTAACCCTTGAGCTGGATTGTGGGTTGCCGTAAAGATGGATTTTTTGTTGCCTTAGATGGCCTAGGAATCCTTGCCAGTGAATGGCAGGATATATGGTAAATCCTAGAGGTGGTTTACTCTCCGTTGGGCCTAGTAATCCCAGGTTGGGATATGTTGTAAATCCTAGAGAGTGGGTCTTGGTTTAGGACCTAGTGATCCACGTTTGGATTGCGATAAATCCTGAGAGACTAGGAGACAGGAAAATTCCTCACGGTGTAGGTAGAGAAATCCTATGGAATCCATGCTTGTTTGGCCTAGTGATCGTGTGGAGATCACAGCAAAGCCTATAATGATGTGTTCATTGTTTTGGCCTAGTGATCTATGATGGATTACGGTAAAGCCTGGTTTTTGTTGATGAGGGTGAGGTGATTTAGCCTTGTTATGCCCTGGTTGTTTATTTTGGTTTGAGTCCCACATTCATGCTTGGAAAATGGCACGAGGTAAATGGCTGAAGAGATATTTGCCTCACATTTGGTTTAGCCATTCTATGGTCGGGTGGAATGTGGTAGTTCCATCTCTGGTTAGTTTATTGCATTCATTAATGAGAAATTCATTCCCTTGATTTCCATGTGCAAATGTATTGATGTATATGTGGATTTTGATGGTTGATATGTTTATGGTAATTATGTTGCTATAATGATGGTTATATGTATATTTTATGACAATGTCTATGTATAGCTCTCAACGTGCTTTTAATTGTAAATGAATGGATAGTGTATCTATGGCCTAATAGATGATAATGCAGGAAATGACATGAGGGAACAATGGCTCACAACGATTCTCAGATAAGTGTGAGATCCCTACACTTAATTATGTTGTTTACACATGTAGGTGACATGTTGATGATATGTTTGACAAAATGCCTGGCATGACTAGTAGGGGTCTGATAAAGGTCTTGTTCGACTTATTGCTTTTGCATCATTTTTCCCCTGTATTTTTACTAATTTCAAGCTATCACTCTATTATGGGTAGTGGCCTGGGCTCTGGGCCTGAAAAAGTGGCTTAAATCTCTGGTTCGTTGGCACAGAACTGGCAATTTTGGTCTCTGGTCGCTAGCAGGAAAGCCTATGAGAGCAACTTTAGGTTGTTGGTCGCTCCCTTGCCCATAGCATGAGGCGACTATGGCTTAAGAGTTCCAGAATAATAGTGGGACTTAGGGACAAGCTGTTTGAGTGGTTGACTTGTCTCCTGAGGGTTCTGTTGATGATGTTGGATGAATATGTGTGATGTTTCTGCTGATTCCACTTTCTTAAGGTCACATAGGAGGTCGAATATGATCACAGTAATCTCTCGTCTCATGTTTACCCCGATTGGCATGGTTACTTCGGTGGATGTGGGAGGAGGGTGTTACATTTTTTGCCATAACGTTTGCACTAACCTTCCTTCATTCATTTAATTTCCAAATTAGTTTTTCCCCCTTTACGTAGCTGTGGTGGAACATATTTTGTATTATCTGCATTATCTGATTGGGGAAATCTTCGTCTCGAATATACTCTTTCAATTTTTTTCCATTGCATCCCTTCAAGATTCTTTTCTGCAGTTTTTGCTTTTTGCCTTACTTCTTCTATAGAAGTGATGTCATGAAGCTTAAGATTAGCCTAGAGATGTGGTTTAAGTCCTGTGATGTATGATTGGATAAGACAAGTCTTTGACAACCCAAGTACTCGTGTAGCTAGAGTTTCCCATTCTTTATTGTATTCATCCACATCTTCTTTTTGTTGCACTCTGGTGAGTGTTGCAAAGACCTCTTCTTCCTTGACACCTTGGAACCTCTTAAAGAATGCATTTTTTAATTTCTTCCAACTTATAGCACGTGTCATTTTTTTCCACCACATATACTAATTATATGCTTCGCCTTCCATTTGCATGGATGCATGCCCGATCTTTTCATCATCATTTTCAATACCGTAAATCTCGAAGTATTCTTCTGCTTTATTGAACCATGCAACATTCCATTTCTCGTTACCTTCAAATTTGGAGAGCTCGAGTTTCACTCTTCGTTGATATGTAACAACTGTTGGAGTGAAGAAGCAGTATTGATTCGAGAACTGCATATTTGAGTCTTGATTCTAGAGCTACATATTTTGAAAATTCGTGTTACTGTTTCATTGATTGGGCATGGAAGATGTTTTTGGAGACTCGGGGATTTGATGTGAGTCTGATGAGTTTCATGTATCCAAATAATTTGGTTGTTGAGTAGCTTCGTTATTCTGGGGTATTTGATCAGGTGTCATCTTCAACTTGTCACAAATACATGTCAACATCGCCATTTCTTAATTAAGAGCTATTGATGCTGCATTATGATTTCCATCCACCTTATTTGAAAGGATTGCATGACCCTTTTTAAATTTGTTATGATTATGCTCAAGTTGATTCTCTATTCTCTTTGTTGTATCCTGAAGCACCTTTATTTCATTAGAATGTCTGGTAAACTTATTTTCAAGATCTATTATTTTTTTTACTAAATTCATCCACCAACATTGATGAAGACATTGGTCGGGGATATGGTGGTGTATATTTATCCAGCTTAACCTTTTTTCTTAACTTGACCTTTTTTTTTTAATTAAATATTAATTAAAATATATAATTAAATTATTTCTTAAGCAAAGTCTTTCCGGTAGAAATCACATAAGAGAATTTTTTTGGCCGACACGTTTCGAACCAACAAGTGTGGTTTAATCATCAGGACTAGATCCACATGAACCACACTTGTTGGTTCGAAACGCGCTCGACAAAAAATTTCTCTTATGTGATTTCTACGAAAGACTTGCTTAATTCATTATGGATCACAAAAGCTTGAATATATAAATTAATTTTCTATTAATTAATTATATATTTAAAAATTATTCAGTTGACTAATAATTATATAGTTAATTAACATATAAATTTTTTTATATGCTTGGCAAGACTACATCTACATCATGTCCAATATATCACCTCGACCAGGGGTGGGAATTGGACCGGTGACTTCACATCAAGAGTGTCTGACAAGCACCTGATCACTATCTATCCAAGACTCTGTGGACATCTAATTAACATATAATTAAATTAGTAACCTTATATAATATATATATATATATAATATATATATATATATATATATATATATATATATATATAGATATATATATATAATTGTGGGAATGGAGGACTAATACGTGAAAGGTTGTGGAGAAAAATGTGGCAGTCGGCGTTACATTGGACATAACGATAATGATTATGAAACGAAGCCAAGACAATGGAAAGAATGTGGATTGGTCGGAAAAGGAGATCAATAGCGGAGTCAACGGGAAAATAGAAGAGGGTAAGGAGCACAGGATGGTTGTGACAGGGCAACAACGCGAGACAAGGGTTGGCAGGAACCTGTGTAGCTTAACAAGCAATGGACTTGCGGCGTAGAAGGAATATGAGGT
The DNA here is from genome assembly GCA_000404065.3 of Pinus taeda. NCBI lineage: Eukaryota > Viridiplantae > Streptophyta > Pinopsida > Pinales > Pinaceae > Pinus > Pinus taeda. Next base: position 3,454 of record APFE031351901.1, on the reverse strand, counting down.
TTGAGAAGAAATGGTGGAATTGTGGCAGAAGGAATATGTCGGGGAAATGTATGTATGGCGGGGAGGATCATGACGGTACAACACAGGGAACGAGACATGAAATAGAGAGACAACACATATGAGTATACAACAGTAGCTGACAGCGAAGGAGAACAAAGGAAATAGTCAACACAAAGGAATCAGGTGGTGGTTGACGAGGACACAAAACACGTAGGAGATGTTGGGAACGCAAGAGGATGTTCACGACTGTGTCGTTTGTAGGCAGAGGGTCAATCTCTATGATACTAGATGGAATGAATAAGCTTAGAAATTGACGATAAAAAGATATATATTTTATTAATTACTTGAACGATGAATTACATAGAAGGGCCACTGCTTATATATCGCCACGGGTGCCTCTTGGTGAAAGGACATGATCTTCTAATCATGCCCTTTTTCCTAATTAACCTATAATTACAAAATTATTAAATTTTTATGTAACAATGACAACATAAAATATACACAAATTTTCTCTTGGAACCCAAATCGGGAAAACTAGATTGATTTTTTATTATATTCTTTTCAATGCTACAATACATATATATACATGTTGAAGCATTCATAAACCCCAATCCATTAACCCTAGAGTAGAACATAATCGTAATTCTCTTAATCAGATCTACAAAATACAATGGGAAAAACCACAGTGCCAAAAACCATGCGTGAAAACCATGCTCAAAACCATGGGTAGGTCTGCCCACCATCTTTGGGTCTACTTCCCATCATTGGGTCTGCCCAGCTATTATTTGGTCCACATAAAAAAATTCCTCGAATGTTTGCTAGGATATTCCGACACATAGGAAATAATTAAGTATAACTTGGCATGAAGTGATCCAACGGTTCATTATCTCCTTAGTATTACCGACGCTTGATTCGTGGCTTAACACCCGATTGGTCCATGATCTCTATTTAAGGTGAATGGAGAGTCATTTGTTAGGTGACCGTTCATGAGAGAAGCTTATGTAAATTTTCTTTTTTTTACATTAATAAATTGCCTGAAGTGGCCACGTTAGCTTAGGTCATGGACTGTTTCCCTCTTTGATGGTTTTAACCACATCAAGAATACTAATGTATTGATCTGTGATATGTTTATGAGCGGTGTCCTTTGGTGTTATATCTAAGGAACTTACCCTGTAAATTCCTACATGGTATCAGAGCTATTCGAGGGCCGCATACATTGGTGATCCAAATCTGAAGCCGGTACAACTGCATCTGAATATCGTTTCCTAGATCTATTGTTTCTGACCGCTTTCAGGCCGAGACAATTGCTCTATTGCGTTAGGAGCATATGTTCCAGTGAGGAGCCTCTTTTGTTTCACGCGAAAAGGTTTCCAGTAGCCCTAGCTACGTCAATTTTTAAGATTTGGAGGTATACATTATTTATTTGCAATTTTAGTTATTTATCCCTATGTTTATTTTGGTTTATTGATCTCTCTGTTTTTATTACTGGATCTATACCTTTCATTTCTACGTATTCTCTTTGCCCCGCGACTCTATGCGATCTGGGCAAACCAAAAAAAAAAAAAAAATCTCATGCGTATGCTCTTTTCCGCCGCGCCTTACTGTGATCTTGGAAAAATAGAAACATTGAGGAAAACATATAGTTTCCGGCCAAATTTAACTTTAAACCGTAAGGCTTGGTTTTCTTTTGCGTGTTCGTTGTGGTTTGTGTGGTTATTTTTTTATGTAGGAAAAAAGAGGTTTTTCAAGTAGGCATACACTCTAAAGATTCAGTGAGCAAAAACAAATAAAGCCCTTCCTATTTTCTAAAATTTACTAACTTTCTAAACTAGTTCACTTGGTCAAAAGTTAATTTATGAGAATAGAGGTCTTGGGTTCAAGTTTTTCTTTTTTTTTAGTTACTTTTTCAAAAAGCACATGTAACTTATGTTTTAAAATTATTTTATGTAAAAGTGCTCTCACCCATTATAAAAGTGAGTCACTTATAATTCTAAAGTCACGTTATCCTTTATTTAAGTTACAATTTAGTGGATAGTTGTTATGAAACCAGCTCAAGAAAAGATAGAAAAGATAGATCAACGCCTTAGAATTCAGCCTCTTCGAGGGGGCGGAAACCTCCTTTACATCACATAAATGAACAATGCTTGGATGATTCAAATGACAAAACCTCCTTACTATATATAGGAGTCTAAGGAGTCACAATAAAAACCAGCCGACCTAACAATAATAATATAAAGCCACAAAAATAACAATAGAGGGATTCTATGGGGCACAGTAATAACAATATGGGGGCAATAGGGGCACAACAATATTAAAAAGGGGTATAACTACAATAGTAATGGGGTAATCACTAGTATTATAGGGACCCAACATGCCCCTCTCCTTCAAAAAAGTGTTGTCCTCAACGCTTGAGTAGTTCTGGATACTTCTGCATAAATTCTCATCCCCCCATGTGGAATCTTCAACAGATAAGTTCTTCCACTTGATAAGATACTCTGAAATTGATCGATTTCGTAGCTGTCGAGTTCTTGTTTCTATGACTGCTTCCGGTTCCAAAATAAATTTTCCTTCCTCGTCAAGTTCTGGCAATATTGTTTGAACTGGGAGCTTGTCGCCTATAACCTTCTTTAAACATGAAACATGGAAAACTGGGTGCAATCGAGAATCTGCAGGAAGCTCCAATTTGTATGCCATAGTACCAATCTTTTGCAACACCTTGTACGGACCATAATACTTTGGTGATAATTTATTATCCTTCTTAGCTTGCTTGAGGGACATTTTGCTTATATGGTTGTAGCCGTAGGAATACCCAATCATCTAAATCAAAACTTCTTTCACTGTGATGTTGATCTACCTGTTGTTTCATTCTATTCTGTGCCAACATGAGGTTATCCTTTAAGTTGGAGGACTTGTTGTTGATGTTCGATGTGATTGTTCACTGCTTGCCTTAAGAATTCTCTTTTAAATATGATGTGATGGATGGTGGAATGATATCCATTAAAGTGCCATAAATGGGGTCATTTTTGTTGCTGTATGGAAGAAAGTGTTATACCACCATTCAGCCAGAGGCAACCATTTAACCCATTGTGTCTGTTTATCAGATACAAAGCAACGAAGATATCCTTCCAAACATATGTTTACTATCTCAGTTTGCCCATCAGATTGAGATGATAAGATGAGCTATGAGCTAACTGAGTACCAAGACAAGAAAATAATTCTGTCCAAAAATTTCCAGTGAAAATGGGATCTCTGTCACTTACAATAATCTTTGGGTTTCCATGTAGCTTTTGAACTGTTTCCATAAAATGCAGTAGAAACTATACTGGCTTTAAATGGATGTGATAATGCACAAAAGTATGCATACTTGGTAATTCTGTCAACTACCACCATGATGACACTCTTTCCCTCAGACCTGGGTAAACCTGTGATAAAATCCATTGAAACCTCCTCCCAA
>APFE031351892.1:8150-69216 GCA_000404065.3 Pinus taeda | reverse complement strand
GTGTCTGGTCAATACACGACCCGATATATGTTATGCTGTTAACTAGCTTTCACAAGCTATGGTTAAGCCAACCAAGCTCTTCTGGAAGGCAGGCAAGCATGTATTGTGTTACCTTAGAGGCACATCAGCATATGGATTGTGGTACAGACAGGAAGATGAGGTGAAGCTATGTGGCTTCACCGATGCAGATTAGGGAGGGAGCCCAATGGATAGAAAGAGCACATCTAGAGGGATCTTCAGTATCAGGTCGACAACAGTTTCTTGGTACATCAGGAAGCAGAGATCCGTAGCACTCAGTTCAGTAGAGGTTGAGTATATGGCAGCAAGCTTGGCTGCATGCGAGGCTATATGGATGAGGAAGATCCTGGTCGAGTTGTTCAGGTCACACTTGGAGCCTACTGTGATTTATTGTGATAACCAGAGTTGCATTAACCTCTCAGCTAATCCAATATTTCATGATAAATCCAAGCACATCGACATCATGTACCATCATATCAAAGATTGTGTGCAGCGGAGAATCATGTTACTTTCATACATTCCCACAGAGGATCAGGAAATGCTGATACCTTGACGAAGGCGCTCACATAGGATCAAATTCAAATACCACAGAGGCAGGATAGGGGTTGCCCAGATAATCCAATATCTATTTGAAGAGGGAAAGTGTTGAAATGGCAACAAGATGATGGAGCTTAGTGAAGAAGTCGCTTCACTAAATGTGCCGTAGGCTATTTTTTGGCAGCAAAGTCTATTTTAGAATCATATGGGCGGAGTCTATTTTTAGACTGCCAGTCCAAAAAATAAAACAGTGAATATTATAGCTTCTTAATAATATTGGACTATAAACATTATCTTACTTCTTGGCAACATCAGTTTGAGCTACGATGTGGCACATCAACTGCCAGAAGGAAATACACTTTTCCTATGGGTTAGTTGAGCTATTGCATGATGGACTTCAATTAGAACTCAAGTGATTGAGTTTGGTGGAGTTGATTGAGGAGTTGATTGAGGAGTTGATGGAGTTGTGTTTAGTTTGACTTAGTTGAACTAGTTGTATTTAGTCTAACTGAAAAAATACACTAGTGATGAGTGATGTGAATTAGTTATTAATTAATTCACGAATTATTAACTCATAAATCAACTAAAGAATACATCAGTTAACTCAGTGCATGAATAGTTCAGTAGAGACAAGTGTTAGAGGTGGGTGACAGGGTGAGACTACTATCAGTTGTGACTATAGCTGTGCATGAGATTTGCACAATCATTGATTGAGATTGCCAATGAGGATTGCGCAGTACAATCCAAGGGAATTCAAACTTGGAACTCATCTATTTCTCAACTTGTATTGTGCAGTAGAGGCAGGCAAATAGTGGAGGAGATTTGAACCCGTGGCTTGTTCAGATCTGAGCTAGTTTGTGTGTAGCATGTGGAGATAGTACTGAGTACTTGTGAGGAGTATTGTACTATGTATTGTTACATGTTCTCTATCATTATAATATACAGATAGTTGGGGGTTTTCAGCTATATGCTTCCCCATTACATACTGTGTTGATATGTGTGATTGATGTTTCAATGTGTGCATGCAATTTTTTTTTTTAATTCCGCAAATTGATGATCAATGGTAGAGGAGGTTATGTATTATGCATGCATTCCGCAAATAGTGTATAATCAGGATAATCTCTATGAATAAGTGTTATACTATTCAAATTTCTACAGAGGACTACCTGGCAGGCGGGCTTGACATTTATTCCCTTTTCACCATTTTTTGTTACAGCCATAACATAGTCATTTTTATCTTGTTTCCTTCATCTGTGATAATTGAAGAGGTTGAGTTAGGGTTTCTGTATGAACCCAAAAATTATATTTGTTTCATGTGTATGCTCTAATGGTATATTTGTATGTAGCTTTATTCTTGACTTTAATATGACAAGAAAATTACATAGCTTCCATAGCATTTTAAGGATGTTTTATGAAAAATCATGTTTAATGTCTTCTTTTAATCCATGCATGGAATATTTCAATAAATGTTCATCACTATGTTATCCCCCATTGTGGCCAAGGTCTGAAATTATAAATTATAATCTTCAATATCAACTAATTTTTTTATTCTTGTTAATTGACTGAAGTAGTCTTGTTCCCAAACTTTCCTATATTGTGCTTTAAAGTCTCTCATAAATAAACCCCAAGTATAATTATATGAATGGATATTTCTTTTAAATATCCATTGATACTATTGATAGGATTTTATCTCAATGTTCAAAATTGTTATGTGAATCCTTTGTTTATCACCATAATATTATGCAATTCAAAATATTGTTCTATTTGGTTCACCTAGGTAAATACCTATGTTCTATCAAATTATTTAAGTCAACCTTGGGAAGGTTCACTCCCTTTAGAAAACATCTATGATGAACTCTACTATTGGAGTGAAATCCACTCAAAAATTCTTATTATTGGAAAGTTATTCAACTCGAATACTACCTTTATTTTTGTGGGTCCCTTCAATCACATTATCAATTTTAGAAAGCCTCTCGTTTAGGTCTTATATAATATTATATTTCATCTATTCCAACTTCCCATCCATCTCATGTTCCATATATTGCAAATTTCAATCCATTTTAAGTTCTATCTATCCTAAATTTCCTTCCTTATTTTGTTCCATTTGTTCTAACTTTTGTAACATCCCCTAGTTGATTTCCTATGTAAGTAAATAAAAATAATAACTAAGGTCACAAGACATGTATTCCAAGCTAAATCTTGGGCAAAAACATAGTGATGGGGATCAATAATAATTAATAAATAGATATGAAAATTGGTAAAGGCATTGAAAATGACAAAGAGGCATTAATTGGCATTTTATTTATGAAAATAATGGAAAATATGAGAAAAGAAGGTGAAAGGTCATAGAATTGCATGTGAAGAAAATTGAAGGGAAAATAGAGGAAAATGATGAAAATGGAGGCCTCAATGATAAAAAGTCTTCTAAGGATCACTGCACAGCTTTTGTCAGTTTCATTTTGGAGTTCTCTCTCTCTATTCTCTCATTCCCTCATACTCTTGCACACTTAGATTTTTCTTGGAGCACTCTTGGAGGATTTTTCCATACATTGGATTTGGAGAAAGAAGGAAAATGAAATACGGAAAGTGCAAGAGGACAATGGAATTAACAGCCACAAGTTGCATGTATGTGTAGAAATTTTGAATAATAAACACATATTCAATGGAGATTATCCTGATCATGTATTGTTGTGGAATACATACACAATACATAAGCTCCTCTATGTTGATCATCAATATAGCAGCATCAATAACAATAAAACATCAAGAGCATGCACACATTAACACAGTATGTAACCCAGGGAAAACTTACAGCTGAAAACCCCACATTATCTGTATATTAATAATTGAGAACATGTAACATTACAATAGTCAATACTTATCACAAGTATCCAACACTATCTCCACCTGTTACACACAATACAGCTCAGATCTGATCTCCAAATCTATTCCACTGCTTGCCTGCCTCCACTGCTCAATACTTGCTCAAGAATGGATGAGAATGGTTGAACCAAACTTGTATTTACCTCAAAAGAATCACTCACACTGGGAATCACATGAGCAGAGGCTATAATCACTTGGTATTGGCCAATTCTCATTGGCATAACTCAATCCCATTGATTGTGAAAATCCTCATGCACAACTATAGTCACAACTGATAGCAATATGATCCTCTAACACCTGTCCCTACTGAACTGAACATGTACTCACATGAAACTGAGTTAACTGATGTATTCTTTAGTTGCATTATGAGTTAATAATTAGTTTAGCAACTCATCATTAGTCTATTTGTAGTTAGACTAATTACAACTAGTTTAACCAAGTCAAACTGAACATGACTCCATCAACTCCACAATCAACTCCACCAAACTCAATTGATTGAGTTCTAACTGAAGTCATGCATGCAACAACTCAACTAACCCACAAAGAAAACGTATTTCCTTCTGAAAGCTGCATGTGCCACATCTGTAGCTCAAACTGAAGTGCTCCAAGAGAATAAGATAAAGTTTATAGTCTAAATATTATTATAAGCTAATAATATTTGACTACTCTATAATTATACTTGACAGTGTCACCGCTATTATCTAAAAATAGAAGTCAATCTATTTTTTCCAACTTGACCAATCATCCATAAACAACATCCTGCAACTCATAGACATGATCCATATGTCTAAAAATAGACTTTGCGCCATAATTTGCCTGAGGGCCCACTTAGCGAAGGCGACTCTTTTCACTAAGCTCCATAATCTTTTTGCAATCTCAAAACTCCCTCTCGACAAGATATGGATTATCAACAACCCCTATCCTACCTCGATGGTATTCGAATTTGCCCATGGTGAGAACCTTTTTCAGAATATCCGCATCTTGATCCTCCGTTGGAATGTATGAAAGTAACATGATCCTCCGCTGCACACAATCTCTGATATGATGGTACCTAATGTTGATGTGCTCCGTTGGACTCCCTGCCAAATTTGCATCCGTGAAGCCACATAGCTTCACCTCATCCTCATGTTTGTACCACAATCCATATCTCGATGTGCCTCTCAATTAACGCAATACATGCTTGCCCGCCTTCCAGAAGAGCTTAGTAGGCTTAACCATAGCTTGTGAAAGATGGTTAACTGCATAGCATATATCGGGTCGTGTATTGACCAAATACATCAGTGGCCCCACCAACTGTCGATAAATAATGGCATCCACTTCTTCTCCCGAAGTGGCATCCTCCTTCCTCCAACCTCCAGGAAGAGGAGTATCAACAGGCTTGCAGCCATGCATGTTGAACTTCTTCAGTATCTCCCGAGCATACTTACCCTGAGAAACAAACAGTCCACCATTGCGCTGCCATATTTCAAATCCTAGGAAATAGTGAAGGAGGCCCAAGTCCTTCATCTCAAACTCCTTAGCAAGATCATCCTTACATGAAAGTATCAACAGCTCATCACCCATTTGAATCAAATCATCTACATACAGTACAATGATAAGCAACTTACCCTCCACCACAATCTGGTATAGGTTAGGATCTGCCTCGCTCTTAGAGAATCCAAGTCTGGTGAAATAGCTGTCTATCCGTGTGTACCAAGCACGTGGTGCTTGCTTCAACCCATACAACGCTCTCTTGAGCCTGCACACATATGACTCGCTATTGAAGACCTCAAATCCTTCGGGCTGCTCAATGTACGCCTCTTCCTCAATGACTTCTTTAAGAAACGTAGCCTTCACATCCATCTGATGAATGTGCCATCCCATCTGCGCTGAGAAAGCAAGAATCGTCCATATGGAAGAATACCTTGCAACAGGTGCAAAGGTCTCCTCATAATCGATCCCCTCTATCTGTGAAAAGCCTCTAGCAACAAATCTTTCCTTTTACTTCTCCACACTCCCGTCAACTGCCTGCTTAACTTTGTAGATCCATCTTGAACCCACCACTGATTTCCCTTCTGGTCTAGGAACAATCTCCCATGCACTGTTTCTAACAATAGAATCATACTCTTCCACCATGGCGTCTACCCATGCGGGATCCTCCACAGCTTCCTCGAAAGAGGATGGCTCAGTCACAACACACTTGCTCATAATAGCTATGTATCTAGTGTACCAATCAAGTGACTGTGTCTGTCTATGTTGGGTTGTAGGTGGTCCTACAACTTTCTCCGCATCTTGAGCCAGTCGCTCAACTTCTGTCAAGCGCTTTCACCCTTTGATGGTTGGCGTTGCTTCGGTGGTCTCTTCCACTCCATGAACCTCGTCCTGTGGCTGATCCATGTCCTGAAGCTCATCCTTATGAACTAATAGCTCCTCATCTGCATGCAAGTGTAGCTCCTTCTCAAGCGAACACTTCATGGCTTTTTCCTCCTGAAATTTATATCCCATCACACAACAGTTTTACCATTGTCTAGAAAATACACACGATAGTTGTGGGGCGTATCAGTGTACCCCAGAAATATCCCAACCTCGGCGGTCAGCTCCAACTTCTTCCTGGCATCCTTCATCACATGCATGTAAACATTAGCACCAAAAATCCTCAAATGAGAAAGATCAGGCTTCTTACCAGAATAAGCCTCCTCGGGTGTACTCATGCCAAGTATCCTATGAGGACAACGGTTCTGCACATAAACTGTTGTATTCCATGCTTCCGCCCACAAGTGAAGGGGTAGGCCCTGATCATGCAACATTGCCTGTGCAGCACCCACAATCGTTCTATTCTTCCGCTCAGCTACCCCGTTCTGTTGTGGGTTATGCGGAGCTATGAGCTCTCTACGAATCCCTTCTGCCTTGCAGAAATCCTTGAACTCGTCCGAGATGTATTCACCACCATTATCGCTCCTAAGAGCCTTCACCTTCTTCCCCGACTCCTTCTCGACCAGTGCTTTGAATTCACAGAACTTTGAATATGTCTCGCTCTTCTTCTGCATGAAGAAGATCCAACACTTACGAGAGAAATCATCAACAAAAATCACATAATACCTGTGTTTTGCTATCGAAGCAATTGAGAAAGGTCCACACAAGTCTGTGTGAATTCTCTCAAGGATCGTCGTGGCGCGACTATCCTTCTCGTGAAATGTGGCTTTCACAAACTTCCCCAAAGTACACCCCTTGCACTGATCTGACTGCGCAAGTGTGCCTTTAGGAAGCCCTGTAGTGATCTGCTGCAGTATCTTCAAGGCTCCATGGTGAAGGTGACCCAATCTCCTTTGCCACAACTCGCCATCATCCCGGCTCACCAATCCTTCTGCCTTGCCTGCCATAGCTGCACATCCATCTACATGCAACTGATAAAGGTTCCTCACTCGAACCCCTATCTTCCGGGTCTCACCAGTTGTCTTGCTGCGTAGGAAGGCTTTTCCCTTGTTGAAAACAACATCATACCCCTTGTCTTCTAACATCGCCACTGAGATAAGATTCTTCTTCAATCCTGGAACATGCATGACTTCCTTTAATACGAAGGGTTTACCAGAATCCCTCTCAAAGGAAATGGTATCGATACCGGTCGCACTGTATCTACCATCATCGTCCATCTTGATGTGCACTCCAAGATCTTTGTCCTCCAGATCAGAAAACAAATATCTATCTCCTGTCATGTGAAAAGACGCACCACTGTCCAAGAACCACACTGATCCCATCACACTTGAAGCCAAGCATGCGATCAATGAAAAATCAAGCTCAAATTATGAGGCTAGAGCCTCTCCTGCTGTAGATCCAGCAGCTTGCTTGTTCTTCTTCTGCAGACAATTAGTGGCATAGTGCCCGTGCTAGTGACAGTGAAAACACTTCACCTTGGACATGTCCTGCTTCTTGCCTTTCGCACTAAACTGAGAAGCTTTCTTGCTCTTCCCTTTCTTTGCTTTAGCAGCCAAAGCACAATTTTCTTCATCAGCTCCCTTTGATGAAGATCTGTCCCTGGTACTCCACCTGATCTCCTCCTGCATAAGATCTGACCACAGTCTTTCCCATCCTGGCAATTTCTCCCGACCATTGACAGAGTCCTGATAAGAATGCCAACTCTTCAGAAGACCAAGGAGAGCCAAGCTCACCAAGTCCTCATCATCGACAGTAACCCCCACACTTTCCAGCTCATCTCGACACTGAGTGAACTTCGTGAGATACTTGGGCATACTGTCACCCTTCTCGCATTTGATGTTTCTGAGTTTATCTTTGAGCACCAGCTTCCTCTGATCGCTCTTGCTTTGGAATAATTCTGTTAACGATTTCCACATCAAATATGGAGTAGCCTTTCCATAGAGGCTGGACACAATGTGATCCTTCACGCCCTCCAACAGAATCCTTTGACATTTTGCGGTCTTCTTTTGCCAAGCATCAGCGTGAGTAGCATCAGTAGGCTTTGGGACATCCGTCTCTATGAACTCCTTCAGCCCGTTATCATCCAATACTACCTCCATCCTGTCCTTCCATGCAATATAGTTCGTACTACCCTCAAGGGCATACTCCAATCGCAATCCTATGAAAGACATCTTAGTTTTGACACCAAGAAAACACTGCTGCAAATTCGAATTCCACCAGCAACCAACTCAACTGCTTCTGCTCTAGAATTCGTGAGAATAAGGTATTCCTTGTACAGAGATCGACTATATGGGCATTCACCGGATATCTCACCTTCCAAAGGAAGGATGAATCCAAAGGCCACCTAGCCCGATTATAGACTATGCCTGAAGAAATAGAATGTAAACACTTCCTGAATAGTAGATCTAATGATCAATAGCTCTGATACCATGTAGAACTTTTGAATAATAAACAAATATTCAATGGAGATTATCCTGATCATGTAATATTGTGAAATACATACACAATACATAAGCTCCTCTATGTTGATCATCAATATAGCAGCATCAATAACAATAAAACATCAAGAGCATGCACACATTAACACAGTATGTAACCCGGGGAAAGCTTACAGCTGAAAACCCCACATTATCTGTATGTTAATGATTGAGAACATGTAACATTACAATAGTCAATACTTCTCACAAGTATCCAGCACTATCTCCACCTGTTACACACAATACAGCTCAGATTTGATCTCCAAATCTATTCCACCGCTTGCCTGCCTCCACTACTCAATACCTGCTCAAGAATGGATGAGAATGGTTGAACCAAACTCGTATTTACCTCAAAATAATAACTCACACTGGGAATCACATGAGCAGAGGCTATAATCACTTGGTATTGGCCAATTCTCATTGGCATAACTCAATCCCATTGATTGTGCAAATCCTCATGCACAACTATAGTCACAACTGATAGAAATTTGATCCTCTAACACCTGCCCCTACTGAACTGAACACGCACCGACATGAAACTGAGTTAACTGATGTATTCTTTAGTTGGATTATGAGTTAATAATTAGTTTAACAACTCATCATTAGTATATTTTCAGTTACACTAATTACAACTAGTTTAACCAAGTCAAACTGAACACAACTCCATCAACTCCACAATCAACTCCACCAAACTCAACGGATTGAGTTCTAACTGAAGTCATGCATGCAACAACTCAACTGACCCACAAAGAAAACGTATTTCCTTATGACAGCTTCATGTGCCACATCTGTAGCTCAAACTGAAGTGCTCCAAGAGAATAAGATAAAGTTTATAGTTTAAATATTATTATAAGCTAATAATATTTGACTGCTCTATAATTAGACTTGACAGTGTCACAGTTGTTGTCTAAAAATAGAAGTCCATCTATTTTTTCCAACTTGACCAATCATCCATAAACAACATCCTGCAACTCATAGACATGATCCATATGTCTAAAAATAGACATAGTCTAAAAATAGACTTTGCGCCATAATTTGCCTGAGGGCCCACTTAGTGAAGGCGACTCTTTTCACTAAGCTCCATCATCTTGTTGCAATCTCAACAATTTGATTTCCTTGCTAGTTTTGGCATGCATGGTATCTGCATGCGATTATTTGGTGATGATTTGTCATTGGCATGGAGGATTTCCGAGATTGACAGTGGTTTTTCTTAGCCTTTCCATTTCCTGGATAGCCATGGTGTTGTGGGTTTTTCCATTGATTTGTTTTCTTATTGGTGCTTGTAATTCCTTATGGTTTTAGGTTGGAAAAAGTGCTTTTGAAGCCCTAGAACAGATTGGGTTGAGTTATTAGTCCTGGAGACTAGGTTCCGACAAACACACTAGATCCCATGGTGGATTGAGTTATTAGTCCTAGAGCTAGGTTGGACAAATTCTCTAGAGCCCTGGAAGGTTGTGGGTTGAGTTACTAGTTCCTAGAGCCCTGGATAGCTTAGGTAGAGGCCGATTTGGTTGGTGTAAGTGATGTACGACCATGAGGTGGAATCATTGGTTGAGGGTTAAGGTGCTTTGGCCTTTGGAAGTCGTAGTTTGGTTTTTTTTGGTTATTTCCATGAGATCCCACATTCATGTTAGGAATATGGCATGGGGGTGAATGGTTGAAAGATATATTTGGTTCATCCAAATCTATGGTTAGGTAGCATGTGGAAGTTTCAGAATTGGTTGGCATTTTCCTATGTTAATAAGAGGTATTCTTCCATTATGATTCATGTATTTTATTAGCAATGTGTTGGTGATATTATGGTTGATTTTCGATGGTTTATGTGTTGGTTATTTTCTTTTTATATGTTGTTCATATGATGTGTATCTTCTATGTGTCTTGTCATGAAATGTTTGGCTATTGATGAGTGATGAATGTATGGACTAATCAGTGGTATTTCAGCTATCTGGAGAGGGCATAGGGCCTTCTTAGTGATATTCAAATGAATCTTAGACCTTTATGATTAGATATGGATTTATGACCTATATCTTACTTGTTTGCAATATGTTTGATGAAAAAAATGTCATGTTCTAAGAAGTCTAGATCAATGTCTTCCTTAAAACTTGTATGTATAGCATTATTGACATGACATTATTGATTCTAAGAAGTTACAGGAAGTTTTGGGTAGTGGTTTGGATGCTGACCTAGTACTTAGGCTTAGAATTTGGGACTGCATGCTCTGAACTGGACATTTTAGGTTGCAATCGCATGGATGTGGGCTTGAGCATGTTATTTGAGGTTCCCAACCACATGGAGGGCTTGTTGTGGAAGCAATTGAGGACCTAGGTTAGAAGAAATGGTGTCCAAATCAAGTTTTGGCCAACTTGGGTGGTTAATAAACCTTTGAGTGACTTACAGCCCCTGTAGAATGTTATTAGATGTCGTTTTATCTTTCGTGGTCCACCCCATTTCCTTAATGGAACCTAGGATGTTGGGTCATGTCATAATGGCTCCTCTCATGTTTACCCTGGCAGGCCAGTGAACCTGGCTAAATGTGGGAGGTGTGTTTACAAAATGGTATCAAAGCTCCCAGATTCAACACTTGGACTAGATGGGGGAATGTGTTTGTCATGCATGCATGTCAATTGTATATATGTTTGTTATGAAGGCATTGTGATTTTCATTGTTGCAAGTAGTATCTTCGTGTAGAGTTTGATGATGTCTATGTTGAGATGATTGATATGTTGATTTCATTATATATACATATGTTGTGTTAATCTCGATTGATCTTGCAGATGACATAGCCTCCTTTGAACTTCACTAAGTTATGTTGATTATGTTTATGTTTGGTTTATCTTACATGGTATGTTCCCAAGAAATAGAGGATCAAATGTGACAAGAAAAATGGTGGACTACATTTCACTTGATTCTCCCTACAAAACAAATGAACAACATGGTGATGAGTGCTTCTATGACATAGCAGATATATTGTGAAGCTTGAAAGTAGAGAGATCAAGAGTTGTAATGTCGATAATGATAGGATAATTTAGTCATAGGAAATAATTTCTAGGGAACATGAGAAACAAGCAAAGGTTAATGAAGTGATACTTAGATAGGTACCACTTAGTATCAGTCATGGACAAGAAGAAAGGACTAATTGGGCATATGGCAACAAGTCTTAGTCGGGATACAGGTTTGACAGGGATGGTACAGTTAGAGATGGTAAGTTCTTGGATGCACTTGACAGTAGGGGTAATGATCATGGGTTCTATTCTAGTTTTAGTTCCAAGAGATATCATCATCATCACCATCACCATTCGCATAAGAGGAGTGAGAAGTAGTAATTTCCATAGGAGTTTAAGAAATAAAAGCCTCCTACATTTGATAGATAAATGAAGAAGTCACGAAACGTAGAAACTTAGCTACTTGGGATGAATAAGTTCTTCTAGTTGCATGATTATTCACAAAATATGAAGGCCAGGATAGCTACTTTCGGGCTTAAAGGGAATGAAAACATTTGTGGGAAGATGTAAAGAATGTCAAAGGAATTTTGGAAGCGAAGTTGACTTGAAATGAGTTTGAGAGACTTTCCAAAAGAAGTATTTATCTAAAATACACTATGATGAAAGGGCAAAGGAGTTCTATGAGTTGAAGATGGGATCTATGACTGATGAAGAGTATGCTAGCATATTCTTGGATTTGTTGAGATATGTTCCTTATCTTAAGGAGGAGAAAGAAAATATTCAAAGATTCATCAGTGTATTAATGGTATCATTCAAAGACATGTTTGAGTTTAATGATCCTATATTGTTAGAGGAAGCCATTAGAAAAATGAAGCACTATTATGATAAATTGAAGCACAAAATTGAGTCTAAGAAGGATTGGAAAGGTAATGATAATAATAAAGGAAAGTGGGTTAAGAAGAGAGGAAAACCACAAGATACATATGATAAGGAGAATGAAACATTGCATAAGAATTTCAATGCATCTGACAAAGGACAACGATTTCAGTCTGAGGAGTGGAACAAGGGTGATGGAAGGAATCCTTTACAATGTTGGACTTGTGGCAAGGATCATCACAAGAGAGATTGTCCACGACATCAGGGTAGTAGAACACATATCTACAGTGCTAAGGAGGCACAAACAGTTGGAGATGTTGGACAGAGTATTCCTCATGTTTATGAAGCATTGGATAATAGACAGACTAATCATTAGGCATCTATTATCGAGATGGAAGGAAAGCTTTGTGATCAAGTTGTTTCTATTTTAATTGACCATGTATCTAACTATAGTTATATCAGTCCCGACTTGGTCAATAAGTGTGTTTTGAATAAATAAGTGCATGCAGAGTCTTGGTTAGTGTAGTTCACTATAGGTACCAATAAAAGAGTTCATCTTGGGTAAGATGTTGTTCATTTGAGGTTAACGGCATGTCTACATCAGTGCATCTAAATGTACTTCCATTGGGATCATACATTGTGTTGTTGGGTATGTATTAGTTGTACATCCATAGGACTAAGGTATATTTCTATGACAAGGCTATTGAGTGCTTGGATGATGATGGAGAGAAGCGAATCTTGAAAGGTAAAAAGAATCCTACATCAATGAGGATGGTTACAGTTATGCAGGCCAAGTGCAGTAGAAGGAAAGGATGTGTATTGTTTGTAGTTCACATTTCTAGTGACGAAGGGAAGGATATTTAGGATGCATAAGTCTTGAAGAGGTATTCGGTTTTGCCACAGTTTCAAGATGTATTTCTAGCAAATATCGCAAAGTTACTATCTCATAGGGAAGTGGACATTTCTATTGAGTTGATGCCAGGAGCAGCACCAACATCAAAGGAATTGTATAGGATGAGTACTTTGCAACTGGTGGAACTAAATTTTTAGTTCAAGGAAATGCTTGATAAGGTATACATTAGTCCAAGTGTGTCATCTTGGGGTGCACCAGCATTATTTGTGAATAATAAGGATGGTACTCCTAGGTTGTGTATTGATTATAGGTAGTCAAACGAGGTGACAATTAAGAACAGGTACCCCTTTGTCATGGATTGATGACTTGTTCAATTAGCTGAAGGGAGCATCAGTTTTCTCGAAGATTGATTTGAGATCAGGATATCATCAGGTACGCATAAAAGAAGATGACATTTACAAGACTATTTTCTGGACCTTGTATGGGCATTATGAGTTTTTTGTGGTTCCTTTTGGTTTAACTAATGCTCCAACTACTTTGATGTGTGTTTGGTATTTTAATTGAGCTTAAATTATTACATAAATTATTGACCATGGCTTGTAAGCTGATGAAGTGTATGTGCACCAGTTGTGCTAGGATTCTTTATTATGTGCGTAAATTTTCAAATTGAATTAGGATGTTTTCATGCACATCTTTTATCTAAGAAATTGTCACTCTTGAAAGAAAGGAAAATATCACACTGATAGAAATAAAGCTAAATTGAAGTGTAGAAGTAAATAGAAAAATTAAATCAAAATTCTCTTTACACTTGCAGAAAAGAAAGCTAGTCTAAAATTGCAGAAATAAATGTAACATCAACAAATCTAGATCTACTTCTCACTTAAAGAAATGAAACTAAATCTTAAGTGCATAAAGAAACTATCACACTGATAAAGCCTTGAAAGAAATTATACTTCTCATTGATCAAAATTTACATGTGCATAATAGCTCCTTTTTTATTTATTTTCTTCATCCTTCACATAAAAAAATGATTAGATATATGAAAAAAAATCTTCAAAAAACTTTGTTATAAACTCTATCCTCACTGTCACAAGCATTCTCTGAAAATAAAAATTGAAAGATTAGCTATGATAATATAATGTTACAAAACTGAAATACAAAACTGGAATATTAACTAGAAATGAAATGAAACGTTACAGCTCCCATGTGGGCCTCCTGTGAGTTGTAGGTATGCAGCAATAAACAGAGATTAAACATGCATTTAAACACACAGCACCATGTAATTACAAGGTCTCTTTTAATAATTGCAAAGAGTATTTCAAATAATAACCAATTTGTGGTGTCGTCATGCCAATAGGCAGGTTTTTATAACCTCCTTCATTAAATTGTTTGGATATTTCTAAGCCTATCCTAATCGACATAAACTCTAAAAATAACATTAGAAAACATGTAATAGTGATTATTCATGATTTTCTATTGGAGAAGCAAATTATGAGGAAAAATATGAGCTTCATCCTTATCATCGATCTGCTCGCTCGCCTGATTCATCTTTGGCTCCTTTTCCAATGGGTTGACTTCCACGTTGACCTTCTTATACGACATCTGTATCATCTTGTTGGATCATGGAGATAGGTGAATATCGTTATGTCAGTTGTCATATACCTATCCATACATTTTGTTTCTCTACTAGTGTTTCCAAACCTACATATTCTTCAGCTAAGTTCAGAATCAATCATTAGTTGCAGAATTGATGCAATTTGGTAGCTTATGCAAATAGTAAGTCAAATAATAATGAAATTATGAATAAAAGATGATTAATTACTTGATTTTCCCAATGACCTTGTAATTTGACACCTTATTGAGATTATTATGGTTAAAAAGGAAGGAAATGAAGTGAATGGAGTTTAAGGAAGGTGTAAAAAAGGAACAATTTTGGTCTTCAAAATTCCCCGACACAGAGGATATTGCATGTTCTCATGCAGAATATTTCCAAATTTTGTGACCTGCTCTATCACTGAGCTACCTCCAAGGCTTGAGCAAGAACATCTAAATTAGTATTCTCTATTTCTTTTATTCTGGTTCTAGTTTCCATCCTTGGTTTCTTCATTAAAATCTTGCATTGCAAACCCCTAATTTTACTTTTGAGAAGCTTATTTTTAGCCTTTAACTTTTTTTCTTGTACCAGTGGCAAAGATGTAAGAGAATATTATCATTTTGAGTCTATTAGGGTCCTATATTTTATAGGATGAGCTATTTATTTTTTGTGGAGTTTTATATATGAGATGTTGTAAATAATCTTTCATTCTCCAAGTTATTTCCAAAAAAAAAAAAAGATACAAAAACAAGAAAAATACATATATGTGAAAAGAATAAAAAATAAAAAAAATATGGAAAACTATAAAAAAGAATGAAAAATGCCCCCCCAAAAAAGTGAGAAAATCTAAATTCCACTCAAAAAATGAAAAATGTATCAGTAATATCTTAGAAATTTTGAATAATGTGCTACTAGTCAAAATGCCACATTGAAGTAAGAGAAGTAGATTAGTTATTTTAATCACATTGTTTAAGCATGATTAGGATGGATTAAATAAAGTTAGTTTAGGTTAGTGGATAATCAACCACATAGTGTAACTGTGGTTGAATTAGATTAGTTAGAATAAAATTAATTAACCACATTGTTTAAATGTGGTTGATTGACAGTCAAATGAGAAAAAGAATGAAAACCTTAGAAAAATAAAAATAGGCCTCCATGTTCAAATGTGCATTTGGAGGTTATCTAGAAAGATTTAATTGTTAAGATTATTTGTTAAGTTAAATGAAAATTCAAATTGTAAATAAAGTTTGATGCGACATATTTTGTCACTATAGAATAAAGTGGGCACATGTGTTAATGGCCACAATCCACCCCGGCCGGATCAACAGCAGGGTATCATATCCCCCCCCAGCCCCTTTGATGTTTAATCACCAGGGAGGTTCGAAAAGGAAAATGTTTTTTCCAACGTGGTGAATTTTGGGTGTTTCGCACCCCCCCCGCGGAAAACTACCATCTCGCTCCCACTCATGCTGAAAATTAACCCCCTCTGCTCCCACAACACTTACATTCCACTAAGTGGACCACCTATCCCCACCTCGCTCCTATGTCATTTTCTACTCCTCCACTGCATGTTCGCCACCTCACACCTGCAGACCCCACTTCCCTTTTTCCAAGAGACCTCCCCTCACTACTTCTCCTCTAATATGACACTACCATCTAGCACTCCCGCCACCACATCAACATATTGTTGAGTAAATACATGCTTATCTGCTCCCGCGACAATGGACCCGCTTCGTTTTAACGGTAAATTAACAACAATAAACTTGTTTTTCCTATATAACCCACCATAGCTCGTTCAATCGCCTCCTTTCTTCGTTTCAAGATAACAGGGAATCAGAAGTTTCAGTACACAGTCAACCAAACTAAGTGTACCCCAGCACCCAACAAGTGATCCACGTTATCTCTGTGACCAGACAACATAACTAGTCACTACAACCAAGTTCATAGCCATCAATTTGCGTCCAAATACCAATTTTCACCTATTTTTCCTGGGTAATTCTAAATTCCTTGTTCTTTTTTCTTCTATCATGGCACCTAAAGGAAAATCCAAGGCCTCGGATGATAATCCTATGCTTCCCCCTACCATATACTTAGATCACCAACCAATGGTAGACCAAGACTACAAAATTGCTTAAACTAGTTGTGAATTTGACCTATTTGAGCTTCACAATTGGTTAAAGAAAACTTCTTGGACCTGTTAGCCTCCTGCTGCAGCAGGTTACTCATATTTCATGATGGACATTTTTACAGGCCAAATATGTCATACTTTGCATGCTGCAATGCTCCATATTTGCTAACAGTCACCAAAGAAAGAGGCCATGAAAGAGTGCTACTCAAAGTTCATCTGTTGCATTCCAAACAGCTTAATCTTGGTCTCCCTAGGTTTCAATTTCCTATTTTAGAATATAGAGAATGAATAATCTGTCCAAACAGCTTAATCTTGGCAGATTCTTAGATAGGTAGAGAATCAAAGGAGCCCAACTGCTTAATCTGGGCCCTTGGAAGAAATAAGTGTAGATGTAGATAGGAATACATAAAAAGAAAAAATGGAAAAGTTGGGTCTGCAAGTCCAAGTGCACCCAAACCAAAAAGAAGAAAAAATGTTAGGTAAGTAGGCTGGGTAGGTAATTTTGAGGTTGTAGAATATTTATTTGTGATTAATTCCACTTTTTCAAGTCTTACACTCATACAAATCACAGTCAGCAGGCAGTTCCCATTTGAAGGACTTCAAGCGAGGCATGACTAACTTCCCCTTCTTCTTATTCGCTAAATCACTTACTAACTTCCCTTGAAGAGGTCAAGATCTGCTTGATATCTCTTAGTTCATCATTTTCCATATCATTTAACTTGGTAAAGATTTTCTTTATCCAAGGAGGGTACATAT
Source organism: Pinus taeda (assembly GCA_000404065.3). Taxonomy (NCBI): domain Eukaryota; kingdom Viridiplantae; phylum Streptophyta; class Pinopsida; order Pinales; family Pinaceae; genus Pinus; species Pinus taeda. The sequence goes on along the minus strand of APFE031351892.1, from coordinate 51,740 downwards.
TTTATCTGCAAAGTTCTATCTCCCCTTTGAAGCCTAAGATCTCTGAGACTTAGCGCTCTTCTTGTCATTTTCATATTAACTACTGACATTATTATGTAACTCCCTATCTATTTCCCTTCCCCTATGGTAATAATTCCCCTATGTAAATATCCCCTCCCCCTGGTTGAATTATAACCATAAACATCCCTTGGGAATTACTAAGTCACTTGGACCTTAGTAACAACCCTCATCCGTGCATAATTATCCCTCCGAGGTGTTTGGACTCCTTCCAAAACACGAAAAACCCCCTCCTAATGCATTAACCCCCCCTTCGCATTGTATTTTTGGAATTTATTGATATTTAATTAATAAATATCCAACGCACCAAACCCATTACACCATTTCCTAAAGTCTAAACCCACCCGCGTCGTGAACAATTAAAGATTTAACGCGCGCTCTATTTCACTAAACCTCGCGCACCTTCTCCGCCCGTCCACCGTCGGATCACCTACTCCAGATCCAACGGCTCTTGTACATATCGGGCGCCATCTTGTATGGGTACGTTAGCACCCGATGTCCGATGGTTTTACCGTCGTACACCGGGACAGCTGGCGGCTTCCCATTGCATCAGGCCACCCCTGACAGAAACTGCCTCCGTACCAAAGGCGGTCCGATGAACTCCAAAACTGCCCTTCCCCTCGCATGACAGGAGTGTCGCGTCACCCCGCCACGTTGCCTCCACCTCACCCCTTCCTGCCTGCGCCTGGCCCACGTCACCCGCCACCGTGTCCCGCCATGTCATCACCCCGCCATACTGCCATGTCACCCTACTGACGTCAGCATGCTGATGTCATATCCGTACCAGAGGACCCCACTGCTGACGTCATGTTGACGTCATCCGTCATACTGCTGACACCATGCTGATGTCAGAAGCCAAAAAATGGAAAAACACGCAAGCGCAAAAATCAAGCTTCGGAGCTCTAGAATGAAAAATAGAGGCAGTTTTCGCTTCACAATCGCTACGGCAAATAGGCCATATTGGAGAATCGTTAGGGAATCTTTTGATTCCTCGGCCCTTTTTGCACCGAAAATGGCAGAAAAAGCCCGATTTTGCTTATTCAAGCGTATCAGAAGGCAGAGAGAGACCCAGTTCAAAGGCTAAAGAGTATCAGAGCAGATGTAAAGATAAAAGCCATGTCAAAGAGTATCAGTATAGCGGAAAAGTGTATCAGAGGAGATTTTCTCAGGGCTCGAGGCGAATGAAGCATTAAAGGAAAACCCTGAAAGTCAAGGAGCAGTTAAGGAACCATTCAAAGCTCACCAGCACAAATGACTGCACATTAAAGCTCACAGGAGATCAGTGGACCAGAACTCAATGCACAATTATTACAGAACCACTGCACCAAGCCACAAAGGACACTACATTCACTCATTTTTTATCCTGCTATCACTGGCGCGGCCCAAAGCAGATTTACTTTCATTTAACTCCAGCATAAGTTAGGTTTAGAAAGTTTTCTTCTTGCAGACCTGTTTAGGTCGGTTGTAATAAATAAATTTAGATATTTTGCTTATATATACCACCCTGAAAAATGGAGTAGGGGTTGGTTGGTTGTTTGATCTTTGTTGGTTTGATATTTTGCTTGAGCAGAGACTCGCACTGTACGTGTGATATTTTCTATAATCAAAGACTGTTGAAATGCATGGATTCTGAAAGTGTCTGTTGTGTTTAATTGGCCGAGGAGTGACTATGGAATTCCTGTGCTTCTACATGGTTCAATAAGTGTTTCCTCAACTCTTTTTAGTTTTTCATGTTTGTTTTATCATCAATCCACCATCTAAATTGCATAAAAGAAGAATAGTTTAGGATTTGCTTGGCAGCACCCTATGCTCAATTTCTGTGATTTCTTCATGTTTTCTTCTGTAATAGTTATGAACATGCATACTTAGATGATCTTGTTTACGATGTTTCTTTCACATATGAATGTTAGTTTAGGAGTTCTTAACTACTCCTAGATAACCATTCATTCACTTCTCCTCCATGTTAGTTGGTGAAACATTCTTAATTGCCTTTTATCTCTGACTTTCATCCCATCTTTTCAGCAAATTGGTATTGTTTCATGTGTAGCTAGCCCACTCCATAATCCTCTTGTGACCAGAAAACGCAATAGCAAGCCTCAATCCATGACTCCATGCCCAATGGTTTGAACTTATCACCCTATTCCTTGCCTCTCTGCTCAAATGCAATTTTCTGCCATTCAAACTCCATCCAAACAAAAAATCAAAACCCCTGAACCCAATAACTAGCCTAAAATCATCATCAACAAAGCTAAATCATTAAGAGAGAGCCCTCTCCGATTGCAGGTGGGCTAGAACCTGCAGTCCAAAGATTGGTTTGTGTTTACCTCGGCCGTATCCCTTCAGGAGCTTAGGGACAACCTGAGTGATAACAGGACCAGAGAAATGAACTAAGCCTCTGATATTATCTCCTACCCTAAATCATCTTTCCTCAAACACACCACTTCCCTGAATTTGTATCATGGTGTCAATTTAGGTATATCCTTTGTCAAAGGGCAATTGTGGCCCAAAACATGGACATCCTCATCACCATCACTCCAAAATCTATCTCCCAAATGCTCCAATTTCCAAATTCTAACTCTCTGAAACCATTTTCACTGGATTCCCTTATGGAATCATACAAAATCCTAACCTTCCCATAGAGAGTTAATATTTTTGATATTTTTCTCCCTGAGGATGCCCAATTACCCAAGAAGAATCCCCCATACTCATCCTCTATTTTTCCTGAGATGACTAAACAAGTGATTTCAATTATTTCATGCATACTTTCCTATCACTCCAATCATGGGTTGATGCTGCCATTGTTGGTTTCTTATCATTTTTGCAATTGGTGAGAAACCCTCTATTTTCAATTACAGTGAATTCATTGCAGAATCAGTTCATGACTAATTCCTCAAGTTTTCTACTAAAGGAACTTTTAAATATGCTTCATTGTTGGTTTATTTGTTTCTTTACTATCAGGAAGATAGCTTTTCATTCCCTTTACAAAAATTAGATGAGCAGAGTAATCCACAGTCAGTAATCCATTGGACATCCTTGGTGAGGAAACATTCCACTGAGTACACCTTCTCTCATTATGTTGATCAATTTTTACACACAGTATCTTGTTTATTAAACCATAATATAGAGCCTAAGATAGGTCCAGAGATACAAATAATTATGCATCTCAGTGAACAAACTAAGACAAGAGATTGGTAATTGTACCAAAATTATACCAATGTCATAGTTTATGGGTGTGAATTTCCACCATACAGGCTACTAATTTTTTTTTCTATGAGGATCTTCTCACTGGAATATATAAGGCAGATGATTCATATGGATGATCTTCATTTTGTTGCAACAAAAAATAATTCTTAGTTTAAAATCAAGGCATGGGTTGGACCATTTATTTGTAACACCAGAGTAGCAGGTAAGGAGGCAGATTTTCTCCTCAAGCAGATGAACTTCAAGTTGAGTTTCACTTGGTCATATGACCCTTTTGGCATCATTTCTAAATTGAGAGTGGAGTAGAAAACCACTTCCTACACTCGCACTCCTAGACTAGAGATAGAAAATTTCATGAATCAAAGTCAGTGGGAGGGGAATACGCTATAGGAGGCAGAAGAACATGTGATATCCACAACTACCTCATAGACTCCAATAACTCAAGAAAAAGGGGGCAAGAGGCCATGGGAGGATGATTCCCCTTCAGTGACATAGATTGGATTTAAAGAATTTCTGATATACAAGAAGAGGTAGAAGACTAATACTAAATCAGTTTTCCAACATGAGGATGAGGAGTAGGCCACCACAGTCCTAACAGGCCTTCATGTTTCTACAAGAGGAGAATATATCTTCATAGGATCCCCAGCATCCTCAGCTGCCCAAGATCCCCCAGATATAACTCAAACAACATAATTGGTTCAGGACCAGGATAAGCAAAATATTTTTGCAAAATATAGAGAAATTAAGAAGAAGAATGAGCTGCTCAAAGCCACCACATACTCCCAATTCTGTAAGTAAAAACCTCTTCATAGCATGTGCTTCTTTCAGCCTTCGATATAGAAAAGGGGAAAATGAAAATTGCATTCCTTAAGCACATTTTCCTTTTCCAAAGACTCCAACTAATTATAAGAAACCTATTTTCTCCTTTGATGCTAAGAAGATTCACCCCATTGACCAAATAGACCTACATAAACAAACTGGTGAAATGTTTTACTCTACTTTTACCAACACTACCATGACAACTTCCAAGTTGCAGGCCTCAATCAGCAACATACAGTCACAATTAAAACTTGAAAAGGTCTCATCATTGACTAAGGACACCATGATCAAATCATTGGAGTACCTAGTAATTAAACTGGGGTATGACCCCAAAGATGTAAAAGCAGAAGAAGAAATTGTAAGGACGAAAAATGCAGACATAGCAGCATTGAGGTTGCAATTCAAACTTCTCTCCATTAAGGATCCCCATGCTAAGTAAGTTGGAGAGCTTGATAATGAAAAGAGAACATTTTAAAGATAATAATTGAACAAAGTAGTCTGATTAAGGATATGGAAGTGGAGATGGAAAGACTGCTAAAGGAAAAGGAGCAGTCATCATAGCTAGCCATAGTTCCTCTAACATCAGTGCCTATTTCAGTGGCAACCACAATAAGAGCATCTACATTGACAACAACAGAAGCACAGACAATGGATTCACCATATGAGTTGGTTAAAGCTATGCAAGGCATGCCCATCAGAGGGCAAGAAATTGAAAAATTAAAAACCCAACTTAAAGCTTTGCAAGATCAGAAATAGAAGATAGATAATTCATACATAGTAGAAGTGCAGAAATATCACAGGTTAGCCCAAAGGATTGAGCAATCAGAGAATGATTCTGTGATGGCTCAAACACTAGCATGGGCTAAAGAATGCATATGGGTTGAGATAAATGAGGCCATCATAGAAATTTCGCCTTCAATTGAGATAATATTTGAACAGGAGGACTTAATACAGAGATCAAAGGAGTTAATGGAAGGAGTTAGAAATAGCTTGGGATAGAGGCCAGGGGAAGCTAGAACCTTAATTAAAATTGTGAATTTGAAAACCAAGGATGAGTTAGAAGATTTTGAAATTGCAGATTACAGATAGGACAAAGACTATCTTGGAAGTCAGGAGAGTCCTTACTAAAGGTAACTTTCTAGTACAATTGGAAAACAAGTGCCAACATTTGGAGACCAGCATACAGAAGTTTCATAAGAAATCCAATGCATTACATTTTAAAGGATTGCCAGGACTAAGGGAAATTAGAGACAAGTTAGTGCCCCTATCAGATTATTAATAGAAGTTGTACTCAATAGCCTGGGACAAATCAAAGTTTTCAGCTATCAAAGGCTCAATCACAGGAAAATATTTCATGAAGGCCTTGGAATTTTATTTTCTTATCAGAGCTTAAATCAAGCATTTATTTCTGGTCAAACCAACTTTCTAGAAATACACCGAGGTAGATGAGACTTACAGAAAATTGGTTAAAATTCCAATTCCAATGAAGACAAATGGGACCATGTCAAATTTTGGAGTAAAATTTGTTTTATCTTTAGTAACAGAGCAACACTTTTCCAGGCCCAGTGATCAACGACAAGCCTCGAAGACAGTGCCAGGTCATCACAAATGTTTCAGTTATCTATATTTTTGTTCTATTTTTACAAACAGTTTAGGATATTTTGTAAAAAATCTTGAGGTTTTCACTCAAGATATTGTTTGATAATTTTTTATAAGTACTTTCCAAACCGAAGTACAAATTTTGGGACTTGTATCAATAAAGGACTACCTTTTCATGTAAAGTTGTTCATCAAGCTAAAGTGATCATTTTTCATTAATATAGACAGTGTTCCAGGATTCATGTGTCGGGCTTAATTGGTGATGTTTATTCTACTTGTAATTCTGTAATATCTTTGTTTTTTCATATGTGTTTCTTTCCTCTATTTTTCAAAAGAAAATTATGGGATGAATTTGTTTAATTACACTCTTCCTTGGATTTTAAGAAATATATATGTTTTCCAACTGAAATTAAATATATAATTCTTAATTTCTCTATGTTTAATTGATCTTGAACCTTTTTCCTCCCTATCACTCCATCAAGCTACAAAAATCCAACAGCCTGCCTACCTTGCCTTGTTATTTCTAGTCTGATATTCATGCACCTGATCACTCTAAGACTTTGACTCCATTGACCAATAGCCTTACCTTGCAGCCTCATCTAAACAATTGAAAAACCCAAATTTTGAACCTTATATCTAGCCTAAAATCCAACCACAACAAATCTAAATTTGATAGAGACATCCCTCTCTGAGTTTAGAAGGGCTAGCTTCTAAACTTAAAAGTGGTTCTATGGTTACATATGGGTTTCTTTAACGGCGTTATGAAATTATAGAGTGCTAACAGATTCCTTTAAATGTCATTTTGTACCTTCATTGCTTCATGTTCCTCCTTCAGAAACTTGTTTGACACTTCTAGTTTGTAAATTTCTTGATTAAGAGCATTTTCAATTCTAGATTCTTGTGGAGGACTAAAATGGACTTATTCACTCATAATTTCTTCTTGATTTGAGGATAAATCAACATATTTCCTTGGGCTTTCTATTCAAGAGATTCTATATAATCATAGATTTCTTGTTGAACAAGGTTGATTTCTAAGGTCTTTCTTGTTGGACTTGAAATTGGAGATGGTATTTTCTCTGCTTATTCTTCTTCTAAATCAACAAAACCTGGAGACTATTTAATGGACAATTTCATAAGTCATGTGCTTCTTCTTTATGGTTTTCAGTAGTGAGAGCACACTTTTTCTTACTTTTTTTTCTTGCTCTATTCTTTATTTTGATGGACCTTCATGTGTATTGACGGAATTCTTATTTCTAAGACTCTCTAAAACATTTTCAAGAGGTTTTTCATCATCATAATCTTTCTGTGTGTGCTCATCGTGTGGTATTTCTTGTGTAGGTACTTTGTTTTGAAGCTTATGGTTTGAGGGAATTTTCTGACAGCTTCTTCTTATTTTAGAACTAAATTCATCTTGCTCAGCTTCTTTAAAATGAGTTTGAACTAGAAAATCCTCCAAATTATCCCCTTTACTCCTCAAATGAGCTTCAATTAAAAAATTTACTAACCCATGATGAGACAGAGCACTGTCAATAGATTGTATTTTCCTTTGGATATTGGCGGCCATATTTCTTAAACTACAGAGAAGGAATTATGGTAAATTGATTTTGTTTCCATCAATAAAATGCATCATCAACTACACATGATAAAAAAAACATATTACCAAACCTACCCTCACAGGTTATAAACTTCTGAATGATTAACAATAAATTTATCCATTTACATTTTAAAGTTGTTACCAGAATTCCTTTCTTAAAAATGGAGATGTCCATACCTGGGTTTTTAAGGAATATTTCCCAATATTTCTCTTTGATTTTTCGGTTTTTAAACCAAATTTCGTCATTTCTTGGTAATCATATAGCTTCCGCCATAAATGATTCTATCAAAACCAACCTGATATACCCAATTTCTTCTTCTACCAAATCATAGGCTCGAGTAAATGACTTTGTGACCTCATTTTATTCCCATCAAACTTCTCAAAGAAATGTAACCATCATGCTTGTTGTAATTGTTTCTTCACGTTCTTAGAGGCTTCAAGAAAAGTCACCCCATTCAGCTCAAAATGAAAAATAACTCCCATGTTGAATAATTTTTAGTCCTTAATTTCCCTTTCTTACGGGATTATGGGGTTTTGGTAGCAGCAGCAAGGACGAGATTCGAGTAACAGTTGAGATGTTTTCGACAAGGAAGGATGAAACAGAGTCAAAGGAAGTGGGATATAATGCAAAGGAAATGGGATAGTGTACAAAAGAAATGGGATGATATATGGATGAAGGTGAATGAATTTAAAATATAGCAAGGTTTTAATGTCATTCACATCTTGTGATGATTACCAAAAATTCATGTATTAAATGGTGAAAACTAATATTATGTCAAAGGTAATCATTGCATAATATGGTGGGGGAAATGGTTATAATCATCTATTTATATCATAACTCAATGTTTTTCTTCCTTCATTATTTAACTAATATTTACATACCTTTTATTATGCCTTACTAATTTGTAGGTTGCTTAGATTTCTCTGACTACGATCTCCATTCAGGTTGCTTTGGCCATGTTCTTTATTTTCTTTGGCTGTAATCTATCAAGTCAGCTGTAGAATTTCATGAGAGTTGTAGATTATTGACAATTCTCTAATTGTCTTATTTTTGCAAAAGAGGAATAAAAGAAATGGGACAAGAATATGGAAATAAAAAAAAAAAAAAAAATCTTGTTTTCAACTTAGATTTTATGTATAAACATGGCAAATGTTGGGTTTTCATGTTTAATTTACAATTATTTCTTTTATTTCTAAATATATATTATAATAAAATAATTATAAATATATATTTATATATATATATTATATATATATCTAATTGAAAAATAAAGTAGAAGCTAAGTTGGAGAGGAAGAGACGAATCTTCCTTGACCAACCTCAAATCATGGTTTTATTGTAAATTTCTTATGAACTCTTCCTTTGTTAATGGTTTATGATATATTCGTAATCTATGACCATTTAGAAGGAAAGTTACTTTTTCTTTATCAATGGTTTTAATTTTGACTATTATCAAAGATAGTTTCAATCTCATAAGGACCAAGCCAATGAGTTTGAAATTTTCCTTGAAAATATATAAATTTAAAATCTAAAAACAATGCCCAATCACCTGGCTAGAACTTCCTATCTGTCATACACTTATCATGCCATATGAATCTTTTTTGTTGAACTATGTTGGTTCTTTGAATGGAATCTTGTTGTATCTCATCAAGTTCATTCAATTACTCCATTCTTTTTTTGGGGTTTCTGATAGATCAAGAACAATTTTTATTGTTGTCTTGAAGGTATTTATTTGGAACTCAATAAGAAACAGGACTTGCTTCCTATAAACAAGTTCATAAGGAGTATGTCCTACTATGTTTCTCCATGTGGTACAATGTGATATAAAGCTTCTGGAAGCTTTTCTGTCCAATCCCTTCTATGCAGATGTACAGTCTTGGTAAGAATTGCTTCAAGTACTTTATTAGTAGCTTCAACTTGTCTGTTTGTTTCTGGATGATATGGAGTGGACTTTTGATGTTTGATTTTATATTCCTCCATTATATTTTGCACTAACTTGGATGTAAATTGAGTACCTTGATCTGTCACAATTTCCCTTGGAACACCCAAACAAGTGAAAATATCCTTAAAAATAAATGAAAATACAACATTTTCAGTAGCAAAAGGAAGTGCTTTAGCTTCTACCCATTTTGTGATATAATATGTACAAACAAGAATGTAAATTTTTTGCCTCGATGGTGGATTTATTGGACCAACAAAATCTAGAGCCCACTTTTCAAATGATTCAATAAGTACCTAAGGTTGTAGAGGCATCTCATCTAAAAGGAACAAGCTTTCCCATTCTCTAACAACTATCACATCTCTTAACATATTCTTTGGCATATTTAAAAAGAGAAGGCCAATAAGATCCTAAGGTAAGGACTTTATAAGTAGTTTTTTTATTAGCAAAGTGTCCTCCACATGGTTCATCATGACAAGCCTTTAATATTTCTGGCACTTCATCTTCTCTAACACATCTTCAAATGATTAAATCTAGCCTTGTTTTTCACAAATCTTCGTTTATCCATGAATAAGATGCACTAGTCTGAATAAATTTCATTTTCTCCCAATGAGACAAATATGAAGGTAACTTTATTGTGTCCAAATAGTTAGCAATATCTGCAAACCAAGGATATTTAATAGATACTGCAAAAATATATTCATTGAGAAAATTATCTTTTACAGGAACATCCTTATTATCATTTTGGATTCTAGATAGAAAATCAACAATTGTATTCTCCTTTCTAGGCCTATCCAAAATAGTAATATTAAATTCTTGTAATAAAAATAGCCATCTTGTAAATTTTTCATTAGTAATTGGTTTATTCATTAAATATCTAAATGCACAGTGATCTGTGTGAACAAAAGTTTCATAATTTGTGATATAATATTGAAACTTATTAATGGCATGTACAACAGCTAAAAACTCTTTTTCTGTTACAGTATAGTTCAACTCTGCAGGAGTCAAATTTATACTTGTGTAATAAATGGCATATGGAGTCAAATATTTATGTCCCAATACAGCTCCTAAATTTGTATCTGAAGAATCAGTTGAAATATGAAAAGGAAGACTCCAATTTGGTCCTCTTAAGATGGTTGCTTCAAAAATATTTTCTTTCAGTGTTTCAAAAAAACTTTGGCAATAGAATTTCCAAATTAATTTATAGTCATTTGTAATTAATTTGAAAAGTGGAGAGGCTATCTTTGTGAAGTTTTTTATGAATCTTCTATAATAACCTGTAAAACCAAGAAAACTTCTAACATCTCTTTAACAAGTAGGAACTGAAAATTTGGAAATCACTTCTACTTTATATGCATCCACTTTAATTCCATCTCCTGAAATGTGGTGGCCTAAAATAATTCCCTCAATGAACATCATAAAACATTTCTCATGGCTTAATGAGAGATTTGTTTCTTTACATCTAATGAGAACTTTTTCTAAATTTTCAAGAGATTCCTCAAAAGAATTACCATAGACAGTAAAATCATCCATGTATACTTCCACACAATCATGAATTAGATCAGAAAAAATGCCCAGAACTTCCCTTTGGAATGTTGGAGGTGCATTACATAATCTAAAAGGAAGTACCTGTTAAGCATAGGAAGGTAAAAGTTGTTTTGTCTTGATCTTTCGGAGCTACTCGGATTTTGTTATATCCACTAAAACCATCCAAGAATGAAAAATGCTTTTTCCCTGCCAATGTATCAAGGACTTGATCTATAAAGGGAAGCAAAAAATGATCTTTCAAGGTAGCTTTATTCAATTCCCTATAATCGATGCATACTCTCCATTTTCCATTTTTCTTTGGAACGATCACTAATTGTGAGACCCACTGACTATCTGATATTGGGTAAATGAAATTCACATTGAACAATTTTTGTAATTCCTCTTTAACAATTTCCCTTAAATTTGAATTCATCCTCCTTTGGGGTTGTCAAACTAATTTGGCATTTTCTTCAATATAGATATGGTGCATACAAGTATTAGGATCAATTCCTTTCATATCAGTGTATTCCCATGCATAAGTAGAGGAACGTTTTTGTAACATCTATATCAATTCTTTCTTTTGGAATTTGTCTAGATTGCCAATAATGTTCAAATTTTTCCATAGAATGTAAAGCCATTTCGTGAGATGATAAATATTCAACATTGTATTGTTCTTGAAAAATTTGGTATTGTTCATAATATGAGGAAGAATCATTATTATTCATTAAATTTAAAATTTGATCTTCTTCATCTATTTTTTAAGTAGAAAATATTGGTTGTATATCAAAATCTTCATTATCGTCATCTATCCAAACTTCACTTTCTACTTCTATTATTGTTTTTGAAGGAGGATATAGTGTGAATTTCTTAGTAGAACTCCCATCACAAATAAACATATCACTAGATCTACAACTTATAAAAGCATCAGTTGTAGCTAACCTTGGTCTACCTAGAATCAATGAGTGTCCTTCTAAATTATTCTTAGGAGTTAAAATCATAAAATCAACAGGATATTCCCAAGAATCTAAGGAGATAGATACATCTTCCAATACACCATCTGGTTTGATAATAGATTTATCTGCTAGTTGTAGTAATTTTGGTTCGTATTTAAGATTAGAAATTTTTAATTGATCCATAGTTTGTTTACTCACGATAATGATAGTTGCTCCTAAATCGATCAACGTGTTTGGAATCTCGACACTATTAATGTGTGTTTTTACAATAGGACTACCCGGATCTAGATATTTTTGAATTGTTGGTTTTCCCATAATAATATCTACAATTTTTCCAACTAACTGCATTTTTTAAACTTTTTTTCTTTTTCTTCCTGGTTTTTTAATTCTTAACTCCCTGGTTGTCTTTGCAAATATTGGTATTTCCCTTATAGCTCGTAACAAACTAATTTTGATGCAAATATTATTCAATTCATCTAACATATCATATTTAGGCAACATGATTTGTTTTTCTATTCCTTTGTCAATTTTTAGCCTTTCAAGAAAGGGTGGATTTTGAACAGAAATAAATGGTTGTTCTGCAACGGGAGTTGATTTTATTAAGATATTATGCATATGGGTAGTCTCTTTCTGAGGAATTTACTCTTGATTAAGAGATGTTTCTTTTGCAAGTGATTTATCCTCTCCAGATTCCTGAATAACAACAAATGGTAACTTATTTTCCAAAAATCTACCATATCAAAGTTGGACATTGTTTAGATATAATGGAGTTTTCATGCAAGCTTGGAAATTCTAACCTTCTACATTGTAAACAGGTTGTGAATTTTTATTATTCAGATTTGGAAGTGATTGAGTAGGTAGTTGATTGGTTTTTTGGGGGTATGATGTGAATGCTAATTGAAGTGGTTGATTAGAAAGCTGAGTTTGATTTTGAAATTGTAGAAAAGACTTTGATTGAGGAGGATAATATGGAGGTTGATATGGAATAAATGGCTATTGGAACTGATTTTATTGAGGATTCCTAGGAGGATCCTGCCAACCTTATATCCATAATGGATTTTGAGGTTGCCAGTTTTTCCAAGGCATTGGATTATTCCAATTGTTTTGAGGTTGTGCATATCATTGGTATTGAGGATTAACACCTTGTACCATATTCGGTTGTTGTCGTGGCCATGGTCTTTTACCAATAAAACAGAGTGACTCAGCTTGTCTTGCTTCAACTTCATTTTGCAAGATTGCTTTAAGTCTAAGAATTGAAGGGAATTCCTTTGTGATATGTCTTTCTGCACATATAGCACATATTTCTACACTATCAAGAGGACATTCTCTTATAGCATGTTTATTTTTGCATTTAGGACAAAAATTTGATAATGCAACATTTTCAGCTTTTTGCTTGTTTTGAATCTTAAGGGTATCTAGTTGTTCACTAATACTCCCTAAGATATATCTTTTGAATTTGTCAAGAAAATTTCCTATTTCTTCTATACTTACTGTCCCATTTGCAAATTTATTAATCCTAGACATAACAGGGTCTTTTGGATTTTTCCTGGTTCTAAACTTCCCTCTTGAAATGTGTGTACACAATTCACAAAGTTCTCTAAATGATAATGGAGAAACATCTCCTTTTCCCATTAAATTGAAAAAATCTACCCACTCATCTCTAATGGCTTTTAGCAAAAGAGCTTTCAGAGTTTCTTCATCTAGATTATGCATTTTAGCCCTTTCCACATTATAAGAAAATCTTTCAATGAAATATTCAATATTTTCATCCTCTTTTTGCATCATTTTAAAGACTTCACATTTAAGGTTATGTTGACCATGTTGGACCTGCCAACATGTCAGGGGATATCCCCGGGAAGAAGTTCCAATTGGACCTCAAACCATTCCGTGTAGGAGTCCTAGCAGTGGGTCGTAGGGTATCGCCTTGACCGCGGTTGTGCACAGAGGCAACTAAGATGTCATGATTGGTAGCAAGGTTGTGACATGTGCAACAAGCCAAGGAAGGTGTATGAATGGTTCTTGTTAGCCCTGAGGTGCAGTGTCGCTATTTTGAAGACTAAAGGAGGGAAATGGTTTATTCTGTTATCATGGAGAGGTTCCCATATGGTCCATCACCTCACTTTTCTCACTCATCCACGTTCACTCATGTCCTAACCTAACCCTCGCACCACAACACAACTCACTTTCACCTTGGCCCTATGTGAATTAATCCATTTTTCCCCCATGCACTAATGCGCAAAAGCCCCCGAAAAGCTTACCTTCCCGCCCATATGCACCCTTTGCATGTTTCTTGAGGTCATCCCGTACCTTCGTGTTCCCTGTCGTCGATCTTCCCACTAATCTAATGGTCCACACTTCACTCGACCGATGCTATATGCTCGATCAATCATCACCATTAGATCATTTCCGCCAGATCTAATGCCTATCGCGCATATCACTCGGGCAACAAGTGAGAGGGGTACCCACCCGATAAAAGCAGTTTCCTCTCTCTCTTCTGCTGCTACATGGCGCTCGATGAATGGAATCAGGCAGGCTCTGACGTTTACCGCCTACCACCCAATGACCGCCCGATAGAAACCATTTCTGCTTGAATAAACCACTCTCGGGCATTAACCTTCAAGCACCTCCTCCGCCCGATAGTCATTTGATCTACTCTTCTGAGATCTAACGGTTTAGGCTTATTCCACTCCCGCCGCGACTTCAAGCCTCCGGCAATTGATCTCCTCCATCCATTCCTCCTGGTCCAATGGCCCTCATTCATGATCAACATAGTTCATCCTCGGCCACCGGACCAACTTCTCGACTGTCAATCCACGCCATCCAATGGCCCATATGACCCCACACCCCACTTCCAATCAGTCACCCAAGGAGGAAATTTGTTGGCTCTGTTAGTGTTTTTGACAATCAAACAACTAAACTGAAATAACATAATACATAGCTGAGAGGGGAAAAAACAACAACACGATGCAGCCTAACTAACAGAAATGATCATGGAACATCATAGCACGAGTGAGCCACCTGACAACACGGCGAAATTACCAGAATTTGATTACTGTGCTTGTTAGAAACAAAGCCCTCTGAGCTCATGTTTGTCTAGTTATGGCATCAAGTAGTTATAAGACAGAAGGGATAGATTAAGACATCTCAAGCCTCAAAGGGATCGAGAGTATTGTAAAAATATTATAAATGGTTGAAAGTTGGAAGGAATAAGGGTTCAACTTTGGAGACTGTGGATACTATGTTCCTCCCAATGTCTCATCTTCATTCCAGTAATACAAGCTTCTTTTGTTGTTACATGTTCAATTTCCATCTTCTCCTCTATTCTAAGCTTGCACTTAAATAGGTTATTCATGTTTTGTTCTGTGTCTAATGCCAGATAACTGTCATCTTATCTCTGTGTTGATGAATTAGATTTGCAAGCTTCATTTACTTTCTGTAGCTAGCCATTCATATGTGTTTACATATCTATCTACTGGTACAGTTAGGATTCTCCATCTATTCATTAAATCTATAAACTATTAAGCATTAGTGGTCTAAAGCCTTATCAATCTGAGGGTGTTCATGCATGTCTTGAGTGGAAACAGAGTTGAAACAGTCATCTGACTTGATCCAAACCCCAATCCATTCCAATAGTTCAGAGAACGATATTGAAGATTTATATGTTACCAAGCATCTCCAAGCTACAACCTAGGAGAGGTTCCTGGAGTGATAACATAATTGGCGTTGCTGCCAGGGAGAGGAGACTAAAGCTCAGCTTCCCTAGGGGACAACATAGATCTAGCTTTGATGATAGACAAAGTCTGGACACTATTTGGGTTGTAATCATCTATCTGGTGACTCTACTGGAGGATGAACCTCTTTGTGACTCCACTCCATAGTTCTGGCTCAATTTGGGAGGCATACTCAGAGAAATCCTCAAAAGCCACGAGCTAACTCAATACCTGACCCTGAAAAAATCATCAAAGAAAGAAAGGTATTGTAGAAATGAGCATCAGTTTTACGTAGTTCTAAACAATATTCTATATCACTTCAAGAAAATCCTGTAATATAACAAATACTTGTTGAGAGTATAGTATCTAATACTAGCAGTGAAGAAAAATCTCAAAGATCCATAAAGCTTCTTATTCTTTAGGTTCTTCTTTCGTTGTAAGCCCAAAGGAAACCTCTCCTCCTATCCATCATACTCCTTTAGTCCTATTGGTCACTCCTCAACCCTCTGTCATTCAAACTTTTAGTACCCTTATAGCCACCACAGTTATAGTAGCACCTACCAAAATGGAAAGAATCATAGCTGCTAGGTATGGACCACTAGTATTGCCCACTCCTTTGAATGCCATGCCTACTAGAGAATATCAGAAGTATATGACTAAGTTCATTGGGACCGAAGGTGTTATAGCTGAGGAACACCTTGAATCATTCTATAGCTATGCTGATAACCTAGACATTAGTGAAGTTGATGTATGGATGAGAGTCTTTGTCCAAAGTCTAGATGGAGAGGCTAGAAAATGGTTCAAAGAACTAACCCCAAGGTCTATATAAGATATTAAGGCTTTAGATGATGTATTCCTAAAGAATTGGGGGGGATAAGAAGGATCTACTCTAGTACCACATTGAGTTTGGGAACTTAAAGAGGGAAAATGGTGAATATGTCTGATTTTAATAAGAGGTTTAACCACATGTACAGTAAGATACCAGCTAAAGTAAAACCCACCACTACCTTTGCTAAACTCACCTATGCCAGTGCCTTTGATTCTGAATTCTATCTACTATTGAGGGAGAGATGATGTTCTACCTTGGCTGATATGTAGGATGCAGTCTTGGAAGTAGAATCAAACATCATGGTTGTAGAGAAGCTCAAGGGGAATGTTGATAGAAGGAGGCAGAGGGGCAAATCTTCATCATTTTCAGATCCCAAGATATATAAAATGACCAAGATGATAGAGTCATTAACCTTTGAAATCTCTAAATTAAAGGTTGAGCAACATCCTAGGAAAGGAATAGTTCCTAATACCTTTGCTCCTAGAAATCCAAATCCATATAGAAGAGCTAATGAGCAGTTGCAGATTCTGCAAAGAAATAAAGATGCCAATGAAGACCAAAGGGTGAAGACCCCTTTCCAGAATGCAGTCATGGAAGAAGAACAGTTTGAATAAGATGATGAGATCCATTGTCTGGAAGACAAAGGTACTGCCTCCTTTTTTACCTTAGTTGCCTATGAAAAGTCATTATTCAATGACCAGATTAGCCAAGAGTGCGATGGTGGGGTTGTTCTGCAAACTAATGATCGACACATATATGATCTGAGGTCGAAGATGAATAATGCCAAGGAAACTCCTGTTCAGAAAGTTGCTATCCCTACAATACAGCAAGCTAATAAGCAGAAATGACTGCCAGTTGATCCCATCATCCTCAAAGCTCCAACTCATGAGGTAAGAGGCCCTAACAAGTCTCCTTCTCCTTTCTGTTTTGATTCGGAAATTCAGAAGCTAAGAATACCTATATCTCTAATTGAACTAGTGAAGAATGAGTCATTCAAGAGATCTATCCTCAAGGCACTTGAGCCTAAAGCCATCCAAGCCTCCACTGACTATGTAAATCTGCAAGATGACAAACCAGTTATTATTCTCAGCCCAATGATTGAAAATTATGATGACAGCTCCCCATCATTCTATGTCTCTTTGACTATTCATGACAAAATCCTTCACAACTACATTCTGGACATAGGAGCCAGCCATAATCTAATGCCCAAGGTTGTCATGAATGAATTGGGTCTTGACATTACCAAGCCTTATCATGACCTATTTCCTTTTGACTCTAGAAAAGTGAAATGTTTGGGATTAATCAAAGACCTAGCCATCACCTTGTCTCAGCTGCCCATGAAGAGCATGATGATGGATATTGTGGTAGAAGATGTACCCCCAAAGTTTGGCATGTTGCTTTCCAGAGGTTGGATCAAGAGATTAGGTGGAACATTGAAAAATGATTTGTCCTATGCTACTGTCCCAGTTTTTGGAGGTGAGAGTAGGACATTATACAGAGAAGCTCAGTTAGCTTATATCATCAGTGATGAAAGGAATCCCACTAGTCATCCCGTCTATGCTGTCAACAGTAATTTTGGAGCCTATATTCTTCAGATTGAAGAATCCCAGTTGGCCTCCATGCAGCTTAGGAAACCAGTTTTCCAGATCATAGAGGAAGAAGGCCCACAAATTTGGGACATGTTCTTTGATGGAGCTTGCTCTAAGGAAGCTGCAGGGATAGGAGTAGTCCTTGTGTCCCCCACAAAAGGATGCATTCATTTATCTTTCAAGTTAACATTTCAGGTCACAAATAACATAGCAAAGTATGAAGCCTTGATATTGGGCTTAAACGCTGCTAAAGAAATGGGCATCAAAGGTTTGAAGGTGTTTGGAGATGCAAACCTTATCATTTAGTAGGTGAATTTTTTTTTCCAAGCAAAGCATACAAAGATGAGGTATGGAAGCTCAAGGGTTCTTTTAATAGTTTTAGCATCTCTTACATCCCTAGAATGAAGAACTAGCTTGTTGATTCCCTTGTTGTGTCTGCTAGCACGTTTATTCCTCCTTTGCCTCCTAAATTGACTTATGAAGTTCAGGTGAAATATAGACCATCTCTACTTGACAATGTCAAATATTGGAAAGTTTTTGAAGATGATGATGAAATTAATAGGTTTTTACAATTCATTGATGAATTATCTGAAATACACATTGACCAAGAAAATAAAACCATTGAAGAATGCAATCGGTCCAAGCTAAAGGATGGGATTGGTCAAGATAACATTGTTCAGCTACCTAGTAACCATATACCCAAAGGATTGGTGCCTCTAGAGAAGTTGTTTGATCATAATGATGTACCTTATAAGCCTGCCAAAAAAGAAAATGAGTCTGCAGTTCATAGACATAATGTGGGGAGTCCAGCCCATCCAAAGTACATAAATCTGTCCACTCACTTGTCTGCTGCCCAAAGTTCCAAGCACTACACCCTAATGAAACAATTTGTTGATATTTTTTCTTGGGAGTACAGTGATCTTAAGACCTATAACACAAACATCATTCAGCATAAGATTCCACTAGAGAAGAAAACCATCCCTTTTAAGCAGAAATTAATACCTATCGGCCCTCTCTTATTTCCTTTAATTGAAAAGGAAATCAAGAAGTTTTTGGATGCCAAGATCATAGTTCCCCTAAGGTATTCAAAGTGGATAGCTAACCTTGTGGTAGTGAGAAAGAAGAATGGAGAAATCAAACTCTATGTTGACTTCAGGAATCTGAACAAATGCTCTAAAAAATACAACTACCCCCTGCCTAAGATGGAACACTTGTTGCAAAAAGTTTTAGGGGCTAGAGTCACGTCTTTCCTAGATGGATTTTCAGGTTACAATTAGATTTATGTACACCCAGAAGATCAGGAAAATACTGCCTTCACTACTCCTTGGGGCACTTTTATGTACTCCAAGATGCCTTTTTGGCTGATGAATGTTGGGGCTACTTTTCAAAGGGCCATGGAAATAGCCTTTGTGGGAGAGGACAAGTATGTCCTTGTTTACCTTGATGACATAAGAGTCTTTTCCAACAGTCACAAAGACCATTTGCAACATTTGAAGAAGGTGTTTCTAAAGTGCAGATGGTTTGGAATTTCTGTGAACCCAAAGAAGTCACAGTTTTCTCTAGAAGAAGGTAAACTTCTGGGACATATGGTTTCTATTGAAGGTGTGAAGATCAATCCAACAAGAGTTTAAGAAATTTAGACATTGTCCATCCCAAGGTCAAAAAGGGACATTCAATCTTTCCTGGGCAAGATTAACTTTGTCAGGAGGTTTATACCAAATTTTGCAGAGCTAGTGAAGCACATCACTTCAATGCTGAAGAAAGGATCAAACAAGCTATCATGGAAGCTCCCACACTAATTAGCCCAAATTATACCAGGGAGTTTTATATCTTCTCTTTTGCCTCTCATGATACACTTGCAGCAGTTCTATTGCAGAAAAATGATGAAGGTGTAGAGCAACTTGTGGCCTTTTTCAACAAAACTTTGAGGGATGCTAAACTAAGGTATGACCTTATTGAAAAAAAAGCTTATGCTCTCATAAAATATTTAAAGTAATTCAAAATTTATATTTTGCATTCCAAAGTGGTTGTGTATGTACCTTCAACCTTACTAAAAGATGTCCTAACTCAGCCAGATATTGATGGAAAGAGAGCTAAATGAATTGAAAAATTCATAGAGTTTAACAAAGAGGTGAAGCCCACCATGCTTGTCAAAGGCTAGGGCTTGGCTAAGTTTATGGCTGAGGAAAATTGTAGTTTGTTAGACGTCAATTGCATGGGTTCAAATTCAGGTGGTGAGCAGACAGAGGAAGTAGCAGAAGAGTAAGAGCAGAATCAGTCTTTGGTTGAAAATCTAGCCACCTGTGAATGGTATTCCAGTGTAGTTCATTTTTTGCAGAAGCTAGAAGTCCCTCCAGGGCTTAGCTCAAGTTAAGCCCAGGCCATTAAGCTCAGATCAGCCAAATTCTGCATTAATAAAAAGCTTTTTCATTGGAGAGACCCATCAGGTATCCTCTTGAGATGTCTAAACAAAGGAAAATCTGTGGAAGTCATGCACAAGTTCCATTCTAGCATCTGTGGAGGGCATCATTATTTCAAAATCACAGCCCACAAGATCCTGAGAGCTAGGTATTATTGGCCTACTCTATTCTCTTATGTGTTTTGTTTTTTGAAGTCTTGTGACAAATGTCAGAGGTTTATAGGAAGACAACAGCTAAAATCTCTGCCCTTGAAGCCAGTGCATGCCAAGGTCCCTTCCAGTAGTGGGGCTTGGACTTTATATGTGAGATCAATCCACATTCCAGTGGCCAGCGCAAATGGATCTTGGTAGCTACTGATTATTTCACCAGATGGATTGAGGTTATACCCACTAAAAATGCTAATCATTAGGTTATCATAAATTTCTTGAATGAGAATATTTTCACTAGATTTGGTTGCCCAACCAAACTAGTAACTGATAATGCAGTAGATTTTAGGGAAAAATAATTTGTAGATAGGTGTGAATCCATGGGCATTCAATTGGTGCATTCTACCTCATATTATCCTCAAGGCAATGGCCTAGCAAAATCATCTAACAAGAGTCTTGTAAGGATAATCAAAAAACTATTAGAGGACAACAAAAAGAGTTGGTATTCCAAGTTGAAGTTTGCACTATGGGTTGACAGGGTTACCAACAAGAAGTCCATAGGAAATTCTCCATTTAAGCTGGTTTATGGCACTGATGTTGTTTTTCCTATCCAGTTGATTCTCCCTGTGGCCAAGTTCTTGAAAGAAGAACAGGATGAAGAGAATAACATGGAAAGGAGAATGAGTAACTTGGTTTAATTACAACAAATCAGAGAACAACTAGTTGAGAATTCAAGAATTCATCAGAAGAAGATCAAAGAAGCCTTTGATAAAAAAGTAAAAAATGGACAGTTTTCAGGTTGGTGACTGGGTTCTCAAATGGGATGAATTGAAGGAAAAGAAGGGAAACCAAGGTAAATTTGATTCCTTTTGGATAGGACCATTTGTCATTGCTCAAGTTCAAATGAACAATACTTTCATTCTGCACAATTTGGAGGGGGAAGGTGTTTTTGATGGCCCAGTCAATGCGTGGTTTTTGAAACCTTACTTCATATAAAGCTTCAAGGCCTTAATATTGTAATACGTTTTTCAGTTTTTGTTTTTATGCAAATAAACTCCATGCCCAATGGAACACTAGGAGATAGGGTTGTTTTGGTTGTTAGTGGAAAGGCAGTAGTCTGCAGTTCTTGAAACCTCACAGAGAGGCTTTCATCCCCAAAAGGAGCTAGTGTTATGAGGTGCAGTGCCGCTATTTTGAATACTAAAGGAGGAAAATGGTCTATTCTTCTATCATGGAGAGGTTCCCATATGGTCCATCACCTCACTTTTTTCACTCATCCACTCCCATCCACATTCACTCATGTCCTAACCCAACCCTCACACCACAACACAACTCACTTTCGCCTTGGCCCTATGTGAATTAATCCATTCTCCCCCCCCCCCCATGCACTAATGTGCAAAAGCCCCTGAAAACCTTACCTTCCCGTCCATATGCACCCTTTACACATTTCTCGAGGTCATCTCGTACCTTCATGTTCCCTGACGTTGATCTTCCCATTGATCTGATGGTCTACACTTCACCCGATTGACGCTATATGCTCGATCAATCATCACCATTAGATCATTTCCGCCAGATCTAATGGTTATCACGCAGATTGCTTGGGCAACAAGTGAGAGGGATACCCACCCGATAAAAACATTTTCCTCTCTCTCCTCCACTGCTACGTGGCGCCCGATGAATGGAATCGGGTGGGCTCCGACCTTTACTACTTACCACTGGATAGAAACCATTTCCACTTGAATAAAACCGTTCTCAGGCATTATCCTTTGAGCACCTCCTTTTCCCGATAGCTGTTCGATATACTTATATGATATCTGATAGCTCAGACTTATTCCGCTCCCGCCACGACTTCAAGGCTCCAGCAATTGATCTCCTCCGTCCATTCCTCCCGATCCAACGACCCTTGTTCATGTTCACCATAGTTCATCCTCCGCCGCCCGACCAACATCCCGACCATTGATCCACACCATCCAACAACCCATATGCCCCCATACCCCACTTCCCATCAATCACCCAGGGAGGAAATCTATTGACTCTATCAGCTTTTTTGACAGTTGGACAGTTGAACTGAAATAACGAAATACATGGCCGAGAGGGGAAAAACAAGACGATGTAGTCGAACTAACAGAAATGACTGTGGAACATCACAACACGAGCACACCACCTGACAACACGGTGAAATTACCAGAATTTGATTACTGTGTTTGTTAGAAACATAGCCCTCTGAGCTCTATTTGTCTAGCTATGGCATCAAGTAGTCAGAAGACAGAGGGGATAGATTAAGACATCTCAAGCCTCAAAGAGCTCGAGAGTATTGTAAAAAGCCTATAAATGGCTAAAACTTGGAAGGAATAAGGGTTCAAATATGGATACTGTGGATACTTTGTTCATCCCATCGTCTCATCTTCATTCCAGTAATACAAGCTTCCTTTGTTGTTACATGTTCAATTGCCATATTCTCCTCTGTTTTAATCTTGCACTTGAATAGGTTATTCATGTTTTCTTCTATGTCTAATGCTAGATAAGTCATCTTATCTCTGCGTTGATAAATTAGATTTTCAAGCTTCATTTACTTGCTATATCTAGCCATTCATATGTGTTTATATATGTATCTGTTGGTACAGTCAGGATTCTCCATCTATTCATTAAATCTATAAACTATTGAGCATTAGTGGTCTAAAGCCTTGTCAAGCTGAGGGTGTTCATGCATGTCTTGAGTGGAAACGGAGTTGAAATAGTCGTCTAACTTGATCCAAACTCCAATCCATTCCAATAGTTCAGAGAATGATATTAAGGATTTATGTGTTATGAGGCATCTTTGAGCTACAAACTAGGAGAGTTTCCTGGAGTGATAACAGTTCTAACACACGGGAAGTGAGGTGAGTGCACCCTTTGGAAACCTATGAAAGAATGTGGCTAATAAAGGAACACACGAGCTAAGATGCATCACAAACTGGAAGGAAAGTAAGCTAACAATCGAAAGTGATGGTTAAACCAACAACACATCTCTATAAGATTCATATATACTTATACAAAAATAGTCCATACATGCATGTGTAGGTAAACAGATACATATATCATTAGAGCAACCAAGATAGTTGAAATACAGTAACAACATATGCATGAAATGTGTTGGCTCTATTATATTAATAAGTGAAAGTTCCAATCATACAGCACAACCATGACCAAACACTAGTCCCGATAGTGGAATGTTACAGTCACTACCGCTGGCTCCTCCAAAGAGATATACTAGCTTTCCACTGTGGAGAATCCAAGGCTCGTTAAAATACTCTAAAAACTTTCTCTAAGATACTCTTATCAAAATCTTGGTCGACCAAAAGCCTCTACAATGAGTTATGAGGGGTTACATATAGCAAAGGGTGGGGTGACCCTTGACATTCCACTTTGTGATTGTTCACCTACCCTAATGACTCTTCAACTACTCTATGACTGTTACATTCAACTATTGACACTTGAACTTCCACTTGACAAGATGTTGCATACAATATGCAAATGTACCCATGTGAGACAAAGTAGGCTTGAGAAAGCAATGCAAGACATCACTATGACATGGACGGTTGTGGTAAGACCAACCCTTCGACATCCTTGCAATGATTGATGGTGGCGATCTAATGCCAAGATTTGGTCATCCGTGATGGTGTTCGTGTACTCAATGGTGACATCTTGTTGAAAGAGAACCCTTGCCTCTATTCCATCCAAGTACACAAATGTGGCTCCTTTGTCCAACTCATCTGATAACTTGTGCATTATTGTCTTGAGTGCAGCTGGACCAGAAAAATACTAATGCATAGTGTCTATGCTGATCTCTGAGTGTGTGTTGGTGACCACGCGCATCAACTTGTCAAAATACATGTTCAGCTCCAAATGGACTTGCTTCTTATCTTCGCTTCGGTGAGTGTGGCAAATGGGTGGGATTGCATGCATTCGCACAATGACATCCATGCTCCTAAATACCTTTTCATGCGATCAACAACACTGCTCACCATGTTTACTCCATGCTAGCTGCTGGATGGGTCCATAACCTATATGGGTGTAGTTTCATCAGTCTGTGCATGTTGCGGCTCCTATTGTACATGTTCCTGCTGCACTCCTTCTCTTGTCTGTGCAACTCCTGTTCTTCCTTGAGTTTCTGCTTGAGCACCTGCAACTCCTTTTATGTTTCTCTCTCTTTACCTTCGCGCGATCCTCTTATCGTGTCATTTCCTCGTAGCCTTAGTCTCCAAATTTTCTTTCATCATAAGTGGATATGCTTGAGCTTGCAACTATGTTCCACCTTTGTGTTGTCAACAGCCTTCCTCTTACATTTGTCACATGCAGTTGTGCTACCTTTTGGTACTCCTAATGGTGTTTCTCGTTGTGATCTCACTTCCATTTCATCTTGACAACCTTGTCCATGAACAACTTGATGTCTTCATAGATAGGCAAGTTCATGGGCACTTGATTGACCGCATCCCCAATTGTGCTCTTAATGGTGTCTTCGACTTTGCTCTCCTGGAAGCCATTGTACCTGTGCTCCTGAGAGGAAGAACAACACCTTTGATACCTGGAGACATAGAAACACTCATGCCAAGCAATCTGTCAATTGAAAACCAAAATAAACTGAAGGACTCACATGCAACATACCTGTGTGATTTTCCATGAAGATTGCACAACTTTCATCGAGAGGATGGGAGACTGACTATCAAAACTACGCAAGGCATAGATCAGGCTATCGAGAGGCTAACTGACTACTGGAACTATGCAATGCATAGTCCAACCTGGCCTGTTGAGGACTCAAACTGTGCAATGCACAATTTTAGTCAGTACTGACATGCAAACCAGCAAACTGCATTGCGCAGTCTCACGGGCCAGCAAGGTACTACCTCCAAGAATTGTGTAATGCAAGCCTGGAGGTCAGTGTTGGGTCAGACTTGCATAATTTTTGGAGGGAAGGTAGAGCCTTCACTTCTAGAAATATGCAATGATGGCTGGGCTAAGGTAGCCCAAACCCGCCAACGAGTGACTGAAAACATGAGAAGTCTGAATGCATGGTGATATTGAGTATAAACAAGAGTGAATGATCATGCATGCAAATAGTAAGTGCGAGATTCAGAAAATGGGAAATCATGCATGTTTTTGAAGCGAGTTACCATAATGATGACAATCAATGCAAAAATAATGGCATGCATGTGACAACAGTGAGATGCGAAAGAAAACTGAAATGGTGATTCTACAATCTAACATACATCAAAATGACAGCAAGCACTCATTGAAATCAAGTAGATAGAACTCACACAAAGAGAAGCACAAAAAGTGATAGAAATATAGCGCAAGACATGAAAAGCACACTTACCCTGAAACACCTAAGTTAAAAGTGCTGAAGACTCCTAGATGCAATGTGGGATGTTAGAGTTGCAAGATCGATGTGAGGAATAAGCTTTGTAGCATCTGGTTGATGAGTTTTGATAAGGTCGAGGTTATGATGCTCATGCCACAAATATAAGAAAAATCAACACAGAGGTTTCTAAAATGAGCTTTGCATGTAACCTCTAGCTACGAAAAATAGATCCCTAGATCTAGGGATGCCTTTTTCATGTTTTCTTGGGAAAATCAGTATGTGCATACAAATCAGTTTTTCTTGGTCCTGGAGGGAATCTATCATCCTGAAGGCACATGCATTGATTTACGAGCCTAGGGTGAAACTTTGTGTAGATCACGGGCTGAGCTGAGCTAGATATCACAGAGGGGTTGAACAATTTTTGGGGTTAGTAGGTGACTACCTCCCAAGATTGCACAATTCTTTGGCTGAGCAGTAGTGCTAGATCAAATTGTGCAGTTTTATGGATGAAGATTGGCTGACTACTCTACGCAATTCTAGAGCCGAGTAGGCTACTAGGATTATTTGCGCAATTTCTAGAGGGAAGGTTGGTTCCCCTCCAGAATTTCGCAATTTTATGAGGGAATCCTAACAGACTGATTTGCACAATTTATGGAGGGAAGCCTGGTTCCCCTCTAGAATTGTGAAATTTTCTAGGTGATATTGTTGGCCATCACATGGTCTAAGTCTGAAAACACAACCTATGTGGGGAGTGAAGCAAACTGACATGCATTGGCTAAAAAGACACTGAGAAATAGTTAAAGCCTATATGCTTGACGATGCAAGACATTTTGTTGAGGATGGTTGGTAGGGTGGCCCCAAAACGAAGCTAAGGAAAAATTTTGGAGGGTGTTTGTAGCTACTACAACACTTGGCGACACACTGGTAGAATTGCAGCTCTCTGAATGGACCTTGTTCATGGAAAGAAATTTTAACACCTCTGAAAGTATTTTTTCAGTTCTCTATTTGTCTTGGTTTCCCATGTAGTATCTGCCAAGCTCTTGGTTGGTCAACACACATTCCAAGCCAAGTCAACGCATTTGTTTCAATTGGGGATGAGTGGTATATTGGTGCATAAGCTTTATGGTCGTCAAAGTTTTAGTTTCGTCTCTAGTGTTTCTCCGCTGCCAGTAGACCTGGATAGTACCCCGGCGGAGTCACGCATGAACATAAGCATCGCTCTACTACCAGCAGGCCTGGCCAGTACCCCAATGGAGTTACTTTCATCACCTCTCTATGAAAGAAGCCTTTCTCTTCTTTCACCTTATTCAATTTTCATTTTTTCAAAATTTTTCCATATTTTCATTTTTATTTTCATAACTATGCATAACACTTATTCATTTAAGAGGTGGAAGAGGTTGTTCCTTCAGAGAAGTAGTTTACATATACCTCTGACATGCTTGTTAAGGTTTTCCCCCTCACTTTACTCTACTTGACTGATTTGACAAGGATTAACCCAAAAAAATCTAACTAGAGTAGGTGACACTAGTTAGCGCACAAGCATTGTGTTTTCACCAAGGTTCATTTTGAACAGTACATATTTTCCATTGGCATATCACGGACTGAATATAACAAGCTCTTCATACAGAGGCAGGATGACAGATAACCAAGTATTGATAACTGCACAAGTCCTCTTGTACTTTGCCTTGCTTGATTCAGGAGTCACACATGGTCCATGCGAAATTAACGTATGAATGAAAAGGAGTAAACAAACTAGAAAACAAAGTAAAAATCAGAAGTAAATGTGTAAGTAAAGCAAGAAAGCAAACACACAAGGTAAGAAAGAAAACATGCATGCAAGAAAACAAGGTAGAGCAAACACTACTCCTATTCCTAAGCTAATGGTGCATGGGTCTACTCACATGAAGTGATACTTCCAATGTAGCCACTGGCACATTGGTCGACCCATGTTGGTGAAGGCATGGTTCATGAACAGCGTAGTTGTGTGAACCAAAAAACATAAAATATATAATAGTGAAGCCAAACACACTTTGGGTTTAAATGTTTCCACATAACATAATTAAGTGCAAGTGCATGACATGTGGTCCGTGGACTTACCATGGTGCTATGTGACACTATGTGCAGATGTTGAGCATATGCACACTCTTGACTATGACATGCAAGAAAACAAAAGAAACAAATAAAACTTGTGTCACGCATGTCTGCTTGCTGTGTAATATTCCTCCAATGCATGAGCGATGGGATCGTGTAGTTCGAGTGGAGGAAGTGAAATATGAGTGTTATATTGTTCTTCAGTGTATACAAATGAGTGATCAGAAGCCTCAGGTGTTTGAACAATTTCCTGATTGGAAGTGAAACCAACCTCAAGATAGAGAGGACCTGATATAACCATCAACTCAGGCTAAAGTGCCTCAACAGTCTGCGGGGTTTCAACTTCTTTGACAGATAGATTATCGTAGACCAGTGTCTTAGACATATTAACAACAATTGAATCAATATCGTGATCAGATGAAGAAGTAGATAGATCACGAAAATCAAGATCAGAAAATTCAAGATGGTTGTCAAAATCCTCATGATTAAATGGATCACACAGAGGGGTAGATGAGAAGCAAGGATGTTTACCTTTTGCGATTTCAGAAAAAGCAGATGAAAAATCAAGTGGATTTTCAATGAATGATTGGTCCTCTCCATTGTCGAATGATGGGCTGACATCCGGTGTGTTCTGCGAATGATCAACAATGGGTGCATCTGTAGACAGAGATACACATGTGAAATCAAGGATGGTGTAATCATCAAAGATGTCAAGGAAGAATGGAGGAGTCTCAAATGGAAGGGAGTCATTATTTGCTGGGATTTGATGCTTAAGCTCCCAGACACACTCTTCATGAATGACAACACAAGTTGGTTGTACAACACCAACTCTGTCGATAGCTTGATCCTCATTCACAATAAGAGTAGAGTCTAGAATGGAAGAACACAAGATAGTGTCATCTGAAGGATCATTAGAATACAAAGACAGAGGTTGAGGTGAAAAATACATGTGATAGCCCATGGAATTCGCAACCCAATCTGTGCGACAATTGAAAGAAGTGACGTTGGGAGGAGGTGACATCTGAACAAATGTGTGTGCATATTCTCCCACATCACTCTACGGTGGTGGAGCTGTTTGATATGGGGACGGCGGATAGGCACTTGTGACAGGGACCATGTCCATTAGTGATTGTGCAACTCCATCACCGAAGTATGCTGAGCGAGGTCTAAGTTTTAACTTCTTCTTGGGATTGACAGATTTGATAAGGTAGTATTCAAATCTATCCATGAGATATTAAAATTTCATCTAAATTTTTGAGGCTTCAAACATGAATAGAAGAAAGCGCTCTAGAAACTCCATAGGTGATTTGTGCAGGGCCTTCCACTATTTTAACAATTTTTTATCAAGTACTTTAGGATCAAGATGGCGGAAAACATATTTGATTAGATCATTGAACAACATGAAGGAGTGCACAGAGTTATGAGGTAGTGTGCCACACCATTGCAATGGGTGGTCACGAAGTGTGTGTGCGAGCAACAAACAATGAACAGACCTCTGTTTCATTAAAATCTTCCATTCCCTTCATGATCACATGGAAGTCATCTAATTTTTGAGGCCAGGCCACTTTGCCTTCACCATCATACGTGATTTGTGAAAAGTGATCCCAAAACTCCCTCTCGATGTGAAAGATATGTCCACTGGACAGACATTTCGGAGGGCAAACTATAATAAACTTCATGATAGATGTGTGAAGACTCAAAACAGATGATGAGGACTCAGCTTGTCATCTAGCCCTCCTTCTAGTACCAAAAATGTTGACCATGTTGGACCTACCAACATGTTAGGGGATCTCCCCGATAAGAAGTCCCAACTAGACCTTAAACCGTTTGGTGTAGGAGTCCCAGCAGTGGGTTGTATGGTATCACCTTGCCATTGGCTGCATGCAGAGACAAGTAATATGTCCTTGTTGGTAGTAAGGGTATGACAAGCGTAACAAGCCAAGGAATGTGTATGAACAGTTCTAACACACAGGAAGTGAGGTGAGTGCGCCCCTTGGAAACCTGTGAAAGCACATGGTTAAGAAGGGAACACACGAGTGAAGATGCATCACAAACTGGAAAGCATGTAAGATAACAAACCAATTGATGTTTAATCCAACATCACATTTCAGGAAGATTCATATATACTTACACAGAAAGAGTGCATACATGCATGCGTAAGAAAATAGATACATATATCATTAGAGTAACCAAGATAGCTGAAATAGAATAACAACATATGCATGAAACATGTTGGTTGTTATATTAAGAAGTGAAAGTTCCAATCATACAATACAACCATGACCAACCACTAGTCCTGATAGTGGAAAATTATAGTCACTGCCGCCTGCTCCTCCAAAGAGATATACTAGCTCTAGGTTGTGGAGAAGCCAAGGCTCGTTACAATACTCTCCAATCTTTCTCTAAGATACTCCTATCAGAAGCTTGGCTGACCAAAAGCCTTACAATGAGTTATGAGGGGCTATATATAGCAAAGGGCGGGGTGAGCCTTGACATTTCCCTTTATGACTGTTCACCTACCCTCATGACTCTTCAACTACTCTATGACTATTACATTCAACTATCGACACTTGAACTTCCACTTAGCAAGACATTACATACAATCTACACATGTACCCATGTGAGACAAAACAAGCTTGAGCAAGCCATGAAAGGCATCACTATGACTCGGATAGCTATGGTAAGACCAACTCTTCAACATCCTTGCGATGATCGACGGTGGCAATTTGATGCCAAGATTTGGTTGTTCTTGATGGCTTTCATGCGCTCAATGGTGACATCCTACTGAAAGCGAACTCTTACCTCCATTGCATCCAGGTACACTGATGTGGCTCCTTTGTCCAACTCATCTGATAACATGTGCATCATTTCCTTGAGTGGAGTTGGACCAAAAACATACTGATGCATAGTGTCTGTGTTAATCTCTGAGTGTCTGTTGGTGACCATGTGCATTAACTTGTCAAAATACTTGTTCAGCTCTAGTCAGACTTTCTCCTTGTCTTCACCTTGGTGAGTGTGCCAAATGGGTGGGATCACATGCGTGTGCATAATGACATCCATGCTCCTGAATACCTTTGCATGTGATCGACAACACTGCTCAGCCTATCTACTCCATGCCAGCTACTAGATAGGTCCATAACTTGTATGAGCACAGTTTCAACAATTTGTGCATGTTGGGCCTCTTGTTATACTTGTTCTCACTACAACTCCTTCTCTTGTATGTGTAGCTCCTATTCTTCCTTGAGTTGTCACTTGAGCACCTGCAACTCCTTTTCTGTTTCTCTCTCTTTTCCTTCATGCGATCCTCTTGTTACGTCGTTTCCTCATAGCCTCAGTCTCCTAATGATCTGATAAGCACCCTATGAGTGCCATCAGTTGAAGATTTGTTAAACAAAAGGTATTACAGACTCATGTGTTGGTGTGTGTTCTATCTTATTGAAACAACAGATCGATCAGATTGCCAATACACAGACATTTAAATGGAAAGATAGTAGAGGAATACAGTAACACAAAGACACAAATAGCTTTTTAATATGGAGTTCACCCTATTCTCCAGGGCTACATCTCTGGTCCAACTTCAGCGGTGGCCTTGTTTTATTTTGTCTTACAGCAGAGAAATTACAAAACAGGGACTCAATGTGAGTTCTCCTGAAGCAGAATTTTGCTTGGCAGGGTGGTTCTTGGATTTCCCAAGCCACTCGGGGTACACAGACCCTTGTTCTTTCTACCAGCTCTGTGACCTTTGGTCTACAGTGGAAAGAGCCAAATGTGATGCTCAATCTGAACAGATTCCTCTATGGGAAGGCTTGAATCTTCAAGCTCTTTGGTGCTCGATGCTGCCTGTGGTCAGCTCGGCCCTCTATCCCCTCTTCTTGGCTTTACTATTCTCTGTGTTCAGTCCTCCCTCAGGGTTCACAGTTCACTGTCTCTTTGGTCACCTGGACTCCTTTCAAAATCCTCCTCTCTTTTCGACTGTCTCTGTTCATGGCTTTAACAATTCAATCTCTATGCTTATTCGGTTCCTCTCCTGCCTGCGTCGATTCTCCTTCTGCAGTTGCGCTTGGAATTCCATGTTCGATGTCAGCATGAACACTCGGGAAGTGCCACATGTCCCCATTGAAATAACACCAGTCTACTCATCAATTCATTTCTTAGATTATGTCGTGGATGTGTTCTTTCTCCACCTTGATGGTCAACGGATTCCAAATCCCTTTAAATCGCGGCTTAATTCCCTGTCGATTTCACTTCTTTCTATCGGGCGCAATCTCAGCCGTCCGATCTAGGCTCCTCCATATCCAACACCATATGCACGTCGAGCACGATTGACCTGCTTGACCGATAGCGCGCGATCACAGCGGTTTTTCTCTCACCTCCACTGCCACGCGTCAATCGCTGAGTGGGATCACTCTACTCCTGTCCAAAACCTCTTACCGTTCAAGGGCACCCCGATCAAACTACCGATTTCCAGGGTGCGGGTCCCACCTTTACGTTTTAGTGCTTTTTCTTTCTCCACCCACGGTTCTCTGGCTCCCAACGTGACTGAGTGCTTAAGGTTTCCCCATTTCAGCCCTGTTTGCCTAGCGATGCACGATTACATCAAAATCACCTCCTCTTCCCGATCTGGAGCTCCCAGGGGCTGTTTTGACCTCCCGCGCAGTCTCCATGGGCCTCGGTCAGCGTGCTTTGACCGAGGTCCTCGTCATTTCGCGCCGGTTTCCATGGCCAATGGTTCAGGGTGTTTCTTGACACTGTTTTGGATTTTATTAGAGATTTGTTAAAATCGATACAGTCAAAGTTCTTGATAGTCTTTTGTGGATCCGATTCGGATCACCTAAGTTGCTTTCATCACAAGTAGATCTACTTGATCTTGCAACTTTGTTCTACCTCTGTGCTATCAACAACCTTCCTCTTGAATTTGTCAAATTCAGGTGTTCTACCTTCTACTGATACTAATGGTGCTTCCGCTTGTGATGACGCTGCCATTTCATCTTGATATCATTGTCCATGAACAACTTGATGTATTCATAGATAGGCAAGTTCATAGACACTTGATCAACTGCATCCCTTTTGTGCTATGAACGGTGCCTTTAACTCTACTCTCCCGGAAGCCATTGTACCTGTGGTGCTAAGAGGCACACCAACACTTGTGATACCTAGAGACGTAACAACACTCATGGTAAGAAATCTATTAGTTGAAAGCCAAAACAAACTGAAGGACTAACATGCAACATACCTGTGTGACTGTCTGTGAAGATTGAAAATTTTCACCGGGAGGTTGGGAGACTGATTGTCAAAACTGCGCAAGGCACAGTCTGGGCCATCGGGAGGTTGACTGACTGTTGGAACTGTGCAATGCACAATCCAACCTGGCATGCTGAGGATTGAAACTACACAATGTGCAATTTCAATCAGTAGTGACATGAAAACCAGCAAACTGCATTGTGCAGTTTCTGGGGCCAGCAAGGTACTACCTCCAAGAATTGCGCAATGCAAGCCTGGAGGTCAGCGTTGGGCCAGACTTGCATAATTTTTGGGGGTAAGGCAAAGCCTTCACTTTCATAAATTTGCAATGCTAGATGGGCAACTGAAAACATGAGAAGTCTGAATGCATGGTGATACTGAGTGTAAACAAGAGTGAATGATCATGCATGCAAACAATAAGTGTAAGAGTCAAAAAATGGGAAAGCATGCATGTGTGTGAAGCGTCGTAATGGTGACTGTTAGTGAAAATATAGTGTCATGCATGCGACAACAGTGAGATGTGAAGGAAAAATGAAACGGTGCTTCTACAAGCTAGCATACATCAAAACAATAGCAAGCACTCATTGAAATCAAGCAGACAACACTCACACAAAGTGAAACACAAAAGGACAGAAATGCAACACAAGACATGAAAAGAAAACTTACCCTGAAACAAATAAGATGAAAGTGCCAAAGATTCCTGGATGCAATGTGGGATGTTAGAGCTGCAAGGTTGATGTGAGGAATGAGATCTACAGCGTCCAGTTGATGAGTTTTGATAAGATCAATGTTATGACGCACATGCCACAAATCTAGGAAAAAGCAACACTTTGCAAGAGGTTTCTAAAATGAGCTTTGTATGTAACCTCCAACTGGTAAAAATACATCCCTAGATCTAGGGATTCCTTTTGCATGTTGCTTGGGAAAATCAGTCCATGCATAAAAATCAGTTTTTCTCGGTCCTAGAGGGAACCGATCATCCTGAAGGTGCATGCATCAGTCTACAAGCCTGGGATGAAAATTTGCATAGTTCCTAGGCTAAGTCGAGCTAGCTATCCTAGAGGGATTATGCAATTTATGGGGTCATTAGGTGACTGCCTCCCATAATTGCACAATTCTTAGGCTGAGCAGCAATGTTGGGTCAGATTGCGTAGTTTTCTAGAGGAAGACTGCTTGACTGCTTTGCACACTTCTAGATCCCAGCAGGCTGCTAGACCGATTTACGCAATTTATGGAGGGAATGCTGGTTCCCCTCTAGAATTTTGCAATTTTCCGAGGGAAGCCTAACAGCCTAATGTGTGCAATTTCTGGAGGGAAGGTCGGTTCCCCTCCATCATTGCATTTTGGGGGAGCTGCTTGGCCAACACATGGTCTAAGTACAGAAAGACAGTCTATAAGGGGAGTGAAGAAAACTAACATGCATAGGCTGACAAGACACTGAGAAACAACTAAGGCCTATATCCTTGACGATGTAATACATGCTACTGAGGATGGTTGGTAGGGAGGCTCCAAAATGAAGCTTAGGAAAAATTTTGGAGGGTGTTTATAGCTGCTACAATAGGTTATGAGACATACAATAATCTTTCTATTTATCTAAGAACGAAATTTTCATTTCTTATTATGTTCTTATGGTATGTGTTCCCAATCCCATAAACCATTTAACTACTTTGTCTTTAAGAGTGGCTGGAAATAATTCAATTTTTTAGAATCAAGCAAGTAGTCATAAGATCTACACAAGACTTCAAACTCAAAAAGAAATATTTCAAGATCATCATGTCTTACTCCATGGAAATTAGGGAGAATGGAGGGTGAGATATTCTTCATTGTAACTATGGTATCTTCATCTAAGATGGGAAACCGAAAAGGTTCAGGCTCTCCTCTATCACCTCTTATTCCACTACTTCCTCTATTTCCCCCTCTACCTCTTCCTCCATTACCTCTTCCACCTCCAATCCTAAATTCACCATTCACATTATGTACTTCTCCTTCTCCTTCCCCTGCCATTGTAGATTCCTAAGAGCTAATTAGGGTTATTCAATTGGGTTTTCTAGCTCCTCTTCTAGTTCTTCTATCAATGGAAAAATAAGTTTCATATTCCTTTTCACTAGGGACTTCCAATTATTTTCATAGAATTGGTTCTCTAGTTGAATATATAAATATTACTCCTTCTATTGTGGATGTAGATTCATCTACTACAGCTTTAGTAGAGGAAGTTGTTAAAACTTTTGGTTGGATTTTTTATCTTTGTACCTCAGGAAGTCTAAGTCTACCTGCAAATGATGGAATATGAGTTTCAGTGGACGGTGTGACACTATGAGGTCGTGGTCGGGTGAGTGATGATGTTGGAATGGAACTCCTACCTCTACTTATAAATCTACCTTTAGAATCTCTTTCCCTATGCATAAATATGTTTTTATCATTTTTTTTAATGAAAAAACTCCTTAAAAAATGAATCCTATATACACATCCTTGACAATGGTACAAAAATGTTTGGTAATTTAATTGAGCTTAAATTACTACATAAATTATCGGCTAGGGCTTGTAAACTGATGAAGTTTATGTGCACGAGTTGTGTTAGGATTCTTTATTATGTGAGTAAATTTTCAAATTGAATTAGGATGTTCTCATGCATATGTTTTATCTAAGAAATTATCGCTCTTGCAAGAAAGGAAAATATCACACTGACATAAATAAAGTTAAATTGAAGTGCAGAAGTAAATAGAAAAATTAAATTGAAATTTTCTTTACGCTTGCAGAAAAGAAAGATAATCTAAAATTACAGTAATAAATGTCACACCAACAATCTATATCTACTTCTCACTCACAGAAATGAAACTAAATCTTAAGTACATAAATAAACTATCACACTGCCAAATCTAAATCACACTGATAAAGCCTTGAAAGAAATTATACTTATAATTGATCAAAATTTACATGTGGA
Organism: Pinus taeda; assembly: GCA_000404065.3. Lineage (NCBI taxonomy): Eukaryota > Viridiplantae > Streptophyta > Pinopsida > Pinales > Pinaceae > Pinus > Pinus taeda. The sequence goes on along the minus strand of APFE031351892.1, from coordinate 15,747 downwards.
TAATAGTCCTTTTTATTTATTTTATTCATCCTTCACACAACGAAATGATTAGATATATGAAAGAAGTCTTCAACAAACTCTGTTATAAACTTTATCCTCACTGTCACAAGCATTCTCTCAAAATCAAAACTGAAATATTAGCTATGATAATCTAATGCCACATAACTAAAATACAAAACTAGAATATTAACTAGAAATGAAAAGAAACCTTACAGCTCCCAGGGGGCCTCCTATGAGTTGTAGGTATGCGGCGATCAATAGAGATTAAACACACATTTAAACACACAATATTGTGGAATAACAAGCTCACTTTTAATAATTACAAAGAGTATTTAAAATAATAACCGATTTGTGTCATCGTCTTGCCGAGAGGCACATTTTTTAACCTCCGTCATCAAACTGTTTGGATATTTCTAATCCTAACCTGCTCGATACAAACTATATAAATAACATAAGAAAACATGAAATACTGATTCTTCATCATTTTCTATCGGAGAAGAAAATCATGAGGCAAAATATCATCTTCATCCTTATCATCAATCTCCTCACTCGCCTTATTCGTCTTTGGCTCCTTTTTTGTCGAGTTGACTTCCATGTTGACCTTCTCATATGACATCCCTATCATCTTGCTAGATCATGGAGGTAGGTGAATATCGTTTTGTCTGTTGTCATCTACCTGTCCATACGTTTTGTCCCTCAACTGGTGCTTTGGAACCTACAAATTCTTCAAGTAAGCTACAGAATTGATCATTAGCTACAAAATTGATGAAATTCGGTATCTTATGCAAATATTAAAACAAATAATAAGGAAACTATGAAACTATGAATAAAAGATGATTAAGTGCTTGTTTTTTCTAATAAACTTGCAAGATGACACCTTATTAAGATTATTATGGTCAAAAAGGAAGGAAATGAAGTGAATTGAGTTTAAGGAAGGTGTCAAAAAGGAACAAATTTGTTCTTCAACAATGTGTTTGAAGAATAGTGTGTTACGTCCTTATCTGGACAAGTTTGTGATTGTATTCATTGATGACATCTTTATATATTATAAGAATGAGGAAGAGCATGTCGAACACTTAGTAGCAGTGATGAAATTGATAATAGAGCATCAATTGTATGCCAAACTTAGTAAATGCAACTTCTTTCAAACAAAGGTTCATTATTTGGGGCATGTGGTTTCCAAGGAAGGCATAAAATTGGACCAAGAAAAGATGAGATCTATCATGGAATGGGCAGGTCCAAGGAATGTCGATGAGGTCAGATCATTCATGGGGTTAGCAGGTTATTACAAGCAATTCACCAGGAACTTCTCACGGATTTCCTATCATATTACATCCTCGCAGTGAAAAGAAAATAAATTTGAATGGATAGAGGGATGTGCAGCGAGTTTTGAGAAATTGAAGTTCCTTACGAACGCTCCAGTTCTAAATATCATAGACCCAGACAAATAGTTTCTGGTATGTACAAATTCTTTCAAAATAGGACTTGGTGGAGTTCTGATGTAGGAAGGATAGCTAGTATTCTACGAGTCAAGGAAACTGAATGAGCACAAGCAAAATTATGTGATGCATGATCTTGAGTTGGAAGCTATCATCCATGCATTGAAGATGTGGATACACCGTATTCTTAGCAAGAGGTTCAATTTTATGAGTGATCATAGTGGATTAAGATACTTATTGTACCAACATAATATGAATGTCAAGCAATCTAGGTGGTTGGCTACAATCAGTGAGTTTGACTTCAAGATCAGGTACATTAAGGGAAAGAAGAACAAGGTAGTAGATGCTTGTAGCAGGAGATTACATGTAAATCACATTGCATCTATGAGCTCATATGGGACAAATTTACAAGACCGGATCTGGAGGCAGGACAACAAGATGACAAGAACCAACAGCTTAAGCACAGGTTATAGCAGCAAGGTACAAGTGAGTAGGATGTGGACTATCATCTCACTGCATATGATTTCATCAAATTTAGGGATAGGATCTATGTGCCAAACAACATTGATCTCAAGAAGATTATCTTGTCGGAGTTTCATGTTAAGTCGTATTCACGTCACCTAGGATATCAGAAGACATTAACAGTGGTTAATAAGTTATACCATTGGCCAAATTTGAAGAAAGAGGTGGATGAGCTTATTGTGAGATGCTTGGATTGTTAACAGGAAAAAGCAAAGTGTAAGCATCCAAGTGGTTTACTACAGGTGATTTTGATTCCAAAGTGGAAATGGGAGGCCATTTCTATGGACTTCATTATAGGTTTTTCGAGGACATATAGATAGCATGATTCTATTATGGTTTTGGTTATAGGTTGAAAAAGGTAGCGCACTTCATTCCAGTGAAGTCTATGAATTATGTTAGTGATACAGTAGAGGTATTCATCAGGGAGATAGTTAGGTTACATGGTATTCCTAGGAAGATTGTATCAAACAGAGATGCAAAATTCACTTTCAGGTTTTGGAAAGAGTTACTTTCAGGTTTGGGGACAAATTTGGCCTTACTATAGCTTATCATCTAGAGTAACATGGATAGATAGATAGGGTCAATAGGATTTTGAAGGACATGTTGAGAATGTATGCTATGCATTATAAATGAAAGTGGGAAGAGTATCTTCCACTGGAGGAGTTTGCTTATAATAATGGGTATCAGGAAATTTTGAAGATGAGTCTATTTAAGGCACTTTATGGCCAAAGTTGTAACACTCCATCAATTGGAGTGAACTAGTGAAAAGGGTACTAATTGGAATGGACATGTTGGTATATTTGGAAAAGGAAATATAGGAAATCAAGAAGAATATAAAGGAAACACAGGACAGAAAGAAGAATTATGCAGATTAGTACAATGTGTTTAAGAAGTTTCAGGTTAGGGAATATGTGTATGTAGGAATTTACAGGGTAAGTTCCTCAGACAGAACACCAAAAGGACACCGCTCACAAACAGATCACAAATCAATACACCAGTATTTTGACGTGGTTAAAACCCTCAAAGAGGGAAACAGTCAACGGCCTGCGCCAACGTGGCTACTACAGGCAATTTATTAATAAAAGAATGAAAATTTACATAAGCTTCTCTCATGCACGGTTAACCTACAAATGACCCTCCATGCGCTTTAAATAGAATTCATGGACCAATCGGGTGTCAAGCCACGGATCAAGTGTCGGTAATACCGAGGAGAGAATGAACCGTCGGATCACTACATATCGTGACCGTCGGATTGTAAGGTACAAAATGTACAACGGTAAAGAAACACACTTTACCTAACTCTATACCTAACTCTATACTAGACCAAGTTGAACTTAACTATTTCCTATGTGTCGGAATATCCTAACATCCCCCCTTAAGAAAAAATTGGGATAGGATTGAAGGATTTACAAATATGACACAATAGGAGAAGGAAGGAGGCACTAGAGCCTATCCCCCCTTAGTGACAACTTCCTGAACTCCAAGCATATATCGAAGTTTAGTGAACTTCGCCTCTGTGACAGCCTTTGTGAAGATGTCTGCAACCTGATCATCTGTTGAACAATATTGCACTTCAAGAACATGGTCATGAATGAGCTTTCTGATGAAGTGCATGTGAAGTTCAATGTGTTTGCTGCGTTGATGCTGGACTGGATCTTTGCATAGCTGAATGGCACTTTGATTATCACACCAAAGTGTGGATGGATGCTGCTGCTCAAAGCCAAATTCTGATAGGATCTGACGAAGCCAAAAGGCTTCCTTACTAGCTTCCACGGCACCACGATACTCTGCTTCTGCTGACGAAAGAGAAATGGCAGCCTGTTTCTTACAAGCCCATGTAATAGGTCCTGAACCAAGAGTGAAGACATAACCGGCAGTAGATTTCCGATCATCAGGGTCACCAGCCCAATCAGAATCAGTGAAACCAACTAATAGAGGAGTTGCTTTGTCACTGTAATGAATCCAAAACTGTATTGTACCTCGAACATAACGAAGTATTCTTTTAGCTGCTTTCCAATGACTTTCACGGGGGTTTTGCATAAAACGAGCAACAAGGCCAACAGCAAAGGAAAGGTCAGGACGAGTATGGGTTAAATACAAGAGTTTTTCTACAAGTTGACGGTATAAGGTAGCATCAACTTCAGGAGAAGTACAAGAGACTGAAAGTTTGACTCCAGACTGAAAGGGAGAAGGAGCTGGGTTACAATCTTCCATGTGAAATTGATGAAGAATATCACAAGCATACTTGGACTGGGAAAGGGAAATACCCTCTTTGGATTGCAAGACTTGAAGACCGAGAAAATAGTGTAAGTGTCCTAAGTCTGTCATTTCAAATTTCTTTTTAAGGTTGGACTTCACATGGTTTATAAGGTTGGGATCACTACCAGTAAGAATAAGATCATCAACATAAAGAACAAGGATGATAATAGAGTTGCCCACTTTCTTGGTGTAGACAGTATTGTCAGAATAACACCTAGAAAAGCCAGATTCTAAAAGAAAGCTATCCATTTTGGCATACCAGGCCCGAGGAGCTTGCTTGAGACCATAAAGAGATTTCTTAAGTCGACATACAAGGCTGGAGTCTGTTTGGATGAAGCCAATGGGTTGTTCCATATAGATTTCTTCATGCAAGTCCCCATGCAAGAAGGCAGATTTAACATCCATCTGATGGACTTCCCATTTTAAAGAGGCAGCAAGGGAAAGAACAAGGCGGATAGAGTTGATTTTGGCAACAGGGGAGAAGGTTTCAGTGTAGTCAATGCCTTCATCCTGTGAAAAGCCCTTAGCAACAAGACGAGCTTTACGTTTATCAACTTTCCCATCTGGTCCATACTTGGTTTTGTAAACCCATTTACATCTAACAAGTTTGCGTCCCTTTGGTAGAGGAACAAGATCCCATGTATCATTTGCCAACAATGAATGATATTCTTCATTCATAGCTGCTTCCCAATGTGGATTGCCTGAAGCTTCTGCAAAAGTGTCAGGATCATGATTTACTGGAGCTTGAGCCAGTAAAGAAGAGGCTCTTTCAAACTGAGAACGTGTACGTCGCTGATCTGTAGGATCACCGGCAATATCACCTGCTGCATCCCGAGTAGCACGGACCCATCTTGGAAGTTGAGGATCCTGAGAAGGTGGGGGAGGATTGTCATCCTCACTTTCATCATCTGAAGAAGAAATGTTTTCAAAAGTAGAAGAGATAGGGAGAGGTGGCACATCCGCCGGACTAGGCTCGCCGGCCGATTTATTTTCATCAAATTTTACATCTCTTCTAATGATAACATTTTTGGACTTAAATGGAATAAGTCTATAACCTTTTACATCTTCAGAATATTCAACAAAAGTACATTTCTCACTCTTAGGTTCTAAAGCTTTATGCTTTTCATCTGGAATATGGGCCCATGCTTCACTTCCAAAATTACGAAAGTGACTTACATCTGGTTTAATGGAACTCCAAGCTTCTTCTGGAGTGATATTCTTTAGAACCTTAGTAGGAGTGCGATTTATTATATAATTTGCACAATTAATTGCCTCGGCCCAAAAACTAAGACTGAGTCCTTTAGATTGCAGCATACAGTTAGCCATTTCCTTTAAGGTGCGATTTTTCCTTTCAGCTACACCATTTTGTTGTGGAGTGTATGGAACAGTGTGTTGCATTTGAATTCCATTTTCGGTGCAAAAGTTGATGAAGGTGTTTTTAACATATCTCCACCATTATCAGTTCTTAGCTTAAGAATTTGATGTCCAGATTGTTTTTCAACAAAGGCTTTGAAGGCCAAAAATGTGTTAAATACTTCGCTCTTGAGTTTTAAGAAGTATACCCAAGTGCGTCTGGAGAATTCATCAATGAAAGTTAAGAAATACTTGCAGCCAGAGAATGAAGCAACAGGAAGTGGACCACACAAATCACTGTGAACAATCTGTAAAGGGGCTGAGGCATGCCAAGAGGCACGTTTTTCAAAACTGTCCCGATGATGTTTTCCGAGTACACATCCGGAACAAACACCATTTCTGCAAGATACTATAGGAAGACCTGTCACCATATTTTCTTTACATAGATGCTGAAGGGAGCAATAGTTTAAGTGACCAAATCGCTCATGCCAAAGTTTGCTCACTTCATCATTATGAGCAACAAATACTGAGGGAAGATTTGATGACCCAAAGTTGTGAAACTTATACAACCTTGTGGAATCATCAGCAATACCAGTAGCTAGAATCTGTTTGGGATCTCTTAGATCCTTGATTACAACATCATGAGGTGAAAATTCAACAATTTTACCTTCACCTGAATGAGTTATCTGATATACAGATAGAAGGTTGCTGGATAAGGGTGGAACACATAATACATCATTAAACTGACCATTGTCTAGATGAACAGTTCCAGTCCCTACAACATTAAGAGATCTATCATCACCAACATATATATTTTTGGTGTTACAATCATGTAAAGAAGAAACATGGCTTTGTTTTTGGCCATGTGATAAGAGGCTCCAGAATCAATGAGCCACTCATGAGAATGAGAAGAAGAAGATACATTTAATGCATAACCAGACTGAGATGATTGACAACGACATGCAGAAAGTTTCATTCCTGAAGATGAAGTTGAAGTTGAAGTTGAAGAATGCTCCACATGGATGTTATGTTTCTTCATTGCGGCTTCCAAGGCTTCCATCTTCTTAAAGCATTTAGATTCTAAGTGGCCATCTCGATTACAAAAGTTACAATGTCTATCAGTCTTCTTCCATTTGTTTTTATTGGTCTTATCATTTTGCTGAAATGATCTTTCATTTTGAGACTGAGTTTGCTTAGGACCCTTGTTTGGTTTAGGACCATTCTTTTTAGGAAATGACTTCTTAGGATTCTTTAAATTTGGTTGCTGCTGGGCGGCTAACGCTTTCTTGGAAGAGTTTCCAAGATGTAGAAGACCAAGATGTAATTGTTTTTCCTGTTCTCTTATTAAAGAATCACAAAAAGAGTCAAAGGAAGGGACCTTGTAGTCTGTTCCTTGACAAATGAAAGCTTCCCTTGTAGAATGGAAGGTGGAAACAAATACAGAGTAGGCTGGTCCCAACTTAGTAAGGATGGAATAAATAAGGTTACTATCTTCTTTCTTAACCTTAACACCTTCCAAGAGATATCTAAAGGTCTTGAATTTGGACAAGAAATCTTCAATGCAAGAAAAATTATTAGGATCCAATGTAAGCAACTCATTTTCAAGTTGATGGGCTCTAATTTCATTTTTAATCCCAAAAACTTTAGTGATTGGTTTTAATGCTGCATCAAGAGTATCAAGATCTGCAATATGAAATCTAAGATCAGGAGAAATAGACATCCCTATCAAACCACGTGCTTGATCTTGTCTATTTTCCCATTTTGCAACCTTGTCTTCATCTGTTGGTTTTTTCTCTTGGCCCGTGGCTATTCTGTAGAGACCTTTACTTCTAAGTAAATCTTCCATGTATGATGCCCATTGGAAGTAGTTAGTGCTGTCAAGAATGACTTGGCATGGACTTTCCATTTTTTAAAAAAACTTGAAGCTGAAGATGCTAAAAGTAAGTGTTCCAATGGATAGATCTCGAAAAATTAGGCTGTTTTAAAAAAAACGGCTCTGAAAAAGGCTTTCGGATGAAGAAGTT
>APFE031351890.1:0-19842 GCA_000404065.3 Pinus taeda | reverse complement strand
TGGACGTGCGAATGGGCGACCCGGTGAGGGCGCGCCGTGCACGACGAAACGATGAAGTGTTGAGATTGTGAACGGAGGTGTGTCTCGGTTGGAGGCACCCATGTGTGGTGACTTGGAGGCGCGCCCGAGTTGGTCAAACGACACGACGGTGCGACGAGGTGAATGAAGGGTTTGTGAGTCATGCAGCAACCGTGTGAAGGTGCCGACGAGCTGGGCAACCGAGTTTTCTGAAGTTGTGAAAATTGGCTAAGTGTAAATTTGGGGTTTCCCAAGATTTAACTTGTGCATTGTAAAAATTGAAGATGATATAATATATTGTTGGGAAAACTCACATTGCAGGGAGTTGCCCCTCCCTTTATACTGTTGCATTTCTCTTGTATAATGTTATGGATAATGAATGTGTATGGGTGTTCATTGGTATAAAGGATAACATAATAATACTTGGTTGAGAATCACAAACTAAGTAGGAGAAAGTGAATTAGGCGTAGTCCATGTGCACGAGTATTGTTAAAAACAAAGTGTTCGGTGGTGCCACACCTTGCCAACACAGTTGAAAGACCACCGTAGGCTTGGGGGCGTGACATTGGGGACCATGAAAAATTTCCGCAATTGGTACTGAACAAGTAGCTTAAGAAGGTCTACTATGAATAGTCAGATGTCATATGCATTGAACCAATGAACTAGGTGGTTAGAGTTGAGGGTACAGGGCTCCTAAACATGTTGTGGGTGCCTCACTTCAGTCACACCAATATTAACACCATCTGTGTGCATCAACTGCTAAAGATGGTACACGATGGGTGTCTCTAGTTGGGAGAACCCATCCTGACCAGAGACATGTTGATCCACCACATAATGCTATTGCCGTCCTAAGGAGTGGACCTTGCAGAGGCTTTTGTAGGAAAGTCGCAGGAGAAGAAGTTGGCAGACCAAATGAAGGATGAATTTGGTTTGGTGAAAAATTCACGTGGGTATTCCATCCAATCCATATCAGATGGGATGGTGTAGTTTGTTGCATAGATCTTGGCCAGTAAGATCATGAGAAAGTGTCACGTCGATGAAGTATTGGCATTAGTCATTTCTTTGGCTACGCAATGCGCTAAAGGAGTCTAGTATAATTGGGCTCAATATCTATGTAAAGAGTTTCTAGAGGACTGAAGGGAGGCCCAAGATGAGGGCAAGGAATTTCACTACGCCTGGTTGTTGTTGTTGATCACGTTGATGGCTTAGAGGATGCTCGAAAAGAGCCAATTTCCTCAACTGGGCTCGAACCTACTAGAGGCTGTGAAGTTTGCTTCGCTATGGGCTACTAAATACCCCACACGCATAGTGGAGACAAATATATTATGGGTATTGTTTAAGACAAAACTAAGAACGATGATCAACCAACAGCCAAGGTTATCACCCACTTTGCATGTGCAGTATGCTAATATCATTGGTTTTAAGGTAGATTTCCATAATCTCCACATTTTCACAAAGAAGGATGCCAAAGGCATATGGAAAAAGTTACCTTACCTAGTTGCTGAGGAAGATATACTAGTGGTTGTCAGCAAGTGTCCAAGTGACTAGATCACCCCTTCTAATGCCAATGCAGGTACCATTTAGGCTACTAAAGGTTCAACAACGTAGACCATGACAGTAGAAAAGAAGAAGGAAGCAAAGACTGCTTCCGCTCAAGAAAAGTTTGTGAAGAAGAAAGAAGTCATTGCAAGGGAGAAAGAAGTGGTGGCCAAGGAAAAAGAAGCAGTACAATAAAAGACTATGTTGCAAGCTACCATTGACATCAATGAGACAGACCCCTAGTGAACACAAGTGGAGGAAGAAACATAGGTAGAAGAAGAAGGGGGTGCAGGGTTGGATTCCCCCTTCGTTTTCAAGAAGTAGAAGAAGAGGACTTCCCCAAAGATGCACAAGAAGTAAAAATATGACAAAACAGAAGGCACAACGCCTTTGGTCCTCACCGAGGGGGAATTGGATTAAATTGGGGATGTGGTCCACGATGTGAGGACAAATATCATGAGCCACTTTGAAGCACAACACCAACAATCACTCAATAAGGTACAAAAGGTCCTACAAGACCTTTAGGTCCAAACATGTCTAATTCAAGCAAGTGTGGGACAAGAAAGCATAAAGAAAGCGAGCCTAAATCAAGCAAGTGAGTCAGTCTTGGATGCAGAAATCACCATGGATCTTCACACTGTTCAACTTCCAGAAGGGTCCCTGCATGGGGACTCATCCAAAGAGCAGGTGCACCTACTCCATTTGAAGAACTTGAATCTGAATTTGGACATGCTTCCCATTTAGACTCTGCACGAGCTACACCAAAGGGTGTCAGACAAACTCAGGATATGGGAGCAGCACACATTGCTAGTAATCAACGAAGTCAAAACCAATAACCGGTATATATTTGAGTAAAGGGGGAGGTTACAATGCGAATCCAATAGCTGGAAGCACCGATTGCATGGGCCTGTAGTGAGCTTCCAGAGCTCAAGATCCCAGTAGAAGCCACCTCCATAGAGAAAATTCAAAAGCTGGCTACTAAAATCCATGAGTCTAAGGATGAAATCGGCAAAGTCAAGTTTGAGTTGCAGCTGCAAATCTCCAAGTTACAACTAAAGTTTCAACCCACTACTCCTCCTGAATTCGGAGAGCATTGTGTAGCTGCTATTAGAGAAGGAATGGCCACCTTGAATGACATAGTCAAAGGTTGCATTGAGATCTTTGAACAAACCATGGAATTATGGACCTCATTGCAGGAGGATCCAACTCTGTAGAAGATTCATGTGGACATCAAATAAAAGCAAAGAAAGTTTGATGAAATCAGGTCGACAACGTGAACCTTAGCACCAGTGCAAAGGTTCACTCAATTACAGGAACAAAAACTCATTCAGAATGAAATTGATGAGCTACGTCGCAAGGAAGCAATCATCTCTTCAAGGACACAACCATGGGTAAATGAGGCTAGTCAGTTGACGTTGTAAATATAGAGAAAGCTCGATGGGATGAAGCATACACAAAGAACCATGGGCCTTGTAGTTGAAGGCCCAACTACTGAAAAGTGGTCGAGGAAGTGTGTCAAGCTGCTACATAGGGAACAACAAACCTACATGTGTTAAATATTGAGTTCAGTGAGCTGCAGGTGAAGATCGAGGTTCCACCAGTAGAGTGACTCGAGGATGAGTCGATCACTTAGGGTAAATTTTGTAATCATTTTTGTTAATTCTATAAATTCTCCACATTTTGAGGAGTGGAGTGCGAAGGTTGTAGGAGTCAAAGGGACTTTAGTCCCTTAGTTTTTTAGAATATATGATGTTTTTTGACCTGCCCATGGTTCGTGAACCATGGTATTATAATGGAAGAAACTATATACAGGAGTCATAGGAAGTCAGTTAATAATTGAAGATCATTGTATGGGAAAGTAGGATGAGGTAGAAAAGTGAGTTTTTTGTACTTAGGCAAAGGGGAAGGCTCATATAGATGTGTGCATGGAGACCTTCGTAAGTCCACAAGTTGAGTCGAGGGAACCTGCAACCGTGTGCACAAGGAAGAAGTCTGCAGCAAAAGGATTATATCTAATAAAGACTATTTTGGAGCAATAATTGTGCATCTTTGCCTTTATATTTACTTATGCAATTTATGTGTATTCATATTATTTTCTACACTTATCTGAAGAAACACTTAATTGATGCGTGAAAGTGGTATATCTACATGTTTACTTGATATTATGAATTTTTAAAGTGTTTCATGAAGGGTTAGATTCTATTTTCTGTAAATTACTATGATTTCCACATTTTAAGGGTTAGGGTTCGTGAAGGTTAGGATAAAGCTCTAGAAGTAATAGAAACCCATCACACATACCTCTGGATGGAGAAACCTAGTTCTATCATCCCCCAATATTGTTTCATGTGAGACTGCAACCTCTGTTATGTGGGTTATTGCCCAAAGGGCCATCAGTTTAGGGTTCTGTTGGTTGGTGCAGCTAACTCTAAACCTAGGTCAAGACCACTCAAGGCAAGACTTTTGGTTCCTTTTCTCCTACATCTTCACGATAAGGATGGTACATTCTTCTATCACGTGATCAAAATACTTATAGTAGTTGCAGGTTGTCATAGGGTTCTAACACCCTTGTGAAGTGTCTTATCTATCCATAATTATAATAGATAATTTGGCCATGTCCTCGACTAGCTCCTCGTCCTCCTCATTATCCTCATCCTTAAAAACATCCTTGACCAACATGCTAGCATGGCTCCTTATGTGTATGTCCTTTAGCTCACACTATATAAGCATCAGAAGTGCACTCCATCATCAAGTCATAACTTTGACAATTTCTCTCATCATGGCCTACTTATTTACAAAAGTTGCAAAACAACTGCTTTTGAGTCTGTATGTACTTCTCTAATAAATAGCGATATTTAGAGCGATGTTGGCCCCTCCTTCTACAAATATCACACCACAAACTTGATCTTGGGTTCACTGGATTAGGTGCTCCACTTGCCAAGTAATCTCTGAACACATGGCATTGTTCCTTATAAGTGCCCTCTGCTTTGCATTTTGTACACTATACTTCTGATCTGGTTTCTTTACCTTTCTTGAGATCTTGAAATTCCAAGGTCAAATTTTCTAGTTGAATTTGAATCTATTGTACTCCTGCATGAGTATCTCTGATTGGCAAAGCCTCCAGCTTCATTACAATCTCCAATGTTTCAGCTTGAGTCAAGATCTTCTATTGCATCAAGGGTAACCTAATATGTGGCAGTAGTGCGGCTATAAACCGCTCTTTATGTTATTATGGGGGTATGTTAAAGCTTACCTGTCCCATTAACACCTTGATTCATTTATCTAACTCCCACAGAGACTCAGTAGCAGGCTATTTGATTTCCTTCAACTTCATGACGCACTGTGATTATAACTTTGGCTTATTGAATTATGATACCAACGCTTGCTTAATATCATCCAATGAAGCAGCCTGATTAGATGCAAAATACTTCATGTACCATGTCAATTCTCTTATCATTGTTAGGGTCCTATAATAATAGGATTCATAATTTTGAATTGGCTATGATTAGTCTTGTAATATTATACATACTTTTTCTTTCTACAAAATCTTTTCCCATATTGAAAATAAAAAATGTAAAGAGGGTGAGTCCTAAAAGAAAAATCAAAAGACTAAAAGAAAAGGATAAAAAAAGAAAATAAAATATGAAACCCACGAAAAGAGATAAAAAATAGATTCTGAAAGTGATGCAAATTCAAATGCCACTACGTTTTACTTTGCCTTGCAAAAAGAAGATTTTGTGTAACTTGTCAAAAATTCCCCAATCCATGACAGTCAAATAGTTTAATCTTGATTCATTCATGCTTTAAATTTCAAGTTGGCAGATAGAGAATGAAGATCTGGCCAAACTATTTAATCTTGGCAAATTAGTAGTTAGGTAGAGAATAATAAGGAGCTCATCAGTTTAATCTAAGCTCTTGAAAGTTATAAGACTAGAATTAGATAGTTTTCTTATCAAAGAAAAAGAAATAAAGGGTCAGCAAGCTCAAATGCACCCAATGAATGAAGAGAAAATGCTAGGGTAAATAAAGGGTAGGTAAAAGAGGTTTTGGAGTGCACAAGGTTGCAAGCTCAAATGCACCTTCATTATGTTTAATCCTATGTTTCATGTGCAGGAGGAATTATCAAAGAAAAAGGACATTCACAAAAGTCATATATTACTCTGGGTATTTACCCTAAAAAGTTCTATATGATTTTAGCCCTAAATAATAAAGCTCATTCACTAATATCCTCTCATTTCACTCAACATGTCTAAATTTCCCTCCATTACCCCTCCATTACTTTTCATTCACTAATTTCCCCTTCTTGATTCCAAAGGACCCTTCCCTTTTAGTTCCTCTTATTCTAACACATTTCCATTGTAAAAACCCTTTCCCTTTATTTTAACCCTTCCCTCTTCATTTCCCCTTGTAGAAATATCCCTACCCCTTCATTTTACCTTTCCCCCTATTTCATCTCACTTTCCCTTGTAAACCCACTAAAACCCCCTTATCCTAAGTTTAAATAATGTATCGGGCCCCATTAGAAAACCCTCCTCGATACCCTTTTAACTTATATCCCTAGTGTATTTATTCTCGAGTCCCGCATTTTATTAACCCACCGCATATATTAAATCTCGTAATTACTTTTTAATTAATTACATTTCATTGTAATTAAACCCGAACCCACTCCCCCATTTAGCCCTCGCAATTTTGCCATGCGATAGCCCTCCGATCACCCACTTCCAGATCCAACAACCCATACCCATATCGTGCACTCTCATCGTCCGACTATTAAAATCCCAAAGCATGCAAGATTCACGGTTTTGTCTGACCACCGTTTTGCTACATGGCAGCCCCACGTTATATCGCGTTCTCTCAAAAAATACCACCCTCCACTCAAAAGTAGTGTGATATGCCATAAAACCACCTCCCCATATAGGATGAAACTTCCCACTATTCACACATTAATTCCACGCCCAAAATTTAACCATTGTTGGTTAAAAGCCAAAAAGTCGCCCTTTTTACCCTTTTTCACTATTATTCTATTACCAAGCAACCTCTGCTAGCCAATTCTAAACCCTGAAGCTCTGCTCAACTGTTTTAACCTAACTTACAAGCAGAAGATGTGGTAGATTTCAATTAAAAGCAGAACAAAGACAGAATTTGAAGTTTTGGCCAAGGATGTTCATCCCATAGATCAGATTGAATTTCATAGGCAAGCAGGAGAAATGATATACTCAACAATGACCAACAAATCTGTGATTGTACATAAACTTCAAAATTCTCTAGACAATACCACAACACAGTTTAAGCTAGAGAAAGCATCCTCACAAGCAAAGGATAACAGAATCAAATCATTAGAATAATTGGTTATTGAAATAGGCTATAATCCAAATGACATCAAGGCAGTAGAAAAGCTCATAAACAATAAAAATGAAGATATTGTTGCATTGAAGAAACAACTGAATTTGCCTCTTTCAGAACATCCATAGACCAAGGAAGTTCTAGAGAGCCAAACCCAAAAAGTTGAGATGATGGACCTCATTCTTCAATTAAATGCTCAGTTAAAAGAAATGGAGAATGAAATGGCAAGTTAGTACAAGAGAAACAGGGCAACATTGAAATAGCTACTGCCACTGCTATTCCTACAGTTACTACAACAATTCCTTCTGCTTTGGCAGCTTCATTGGCCCCAATAGCTCCAGTAGCTACAACACTTTCAACTGCATCAGCAACTACATCAACAATAGGTTCAAAAACAATAGTAGCTCATCCCAATGATGAAGCAAGTAAACTCATCAAATCCATGGAAGATATGTCCATCCAAACCACTGAAATAAACAGACTTAAGGAACAAATAAAACTTCTAGAGGACTAGAAGAAACTGCCTCAAATCATGCATAAGAATGAAGCTTAGAAAACAAACAGGTTGAATGAAAGGATACAAAAGCTGGAGAAAGAATTGACACTGAAAGATCCACTAGCCCAAGCAACACAACTTTTATGGGCCAATATCATTGACTCCGTCAATGATATTTGGCCATCTATACAGGTGATATTTGAGAAAAATGTTTTGGTCAAAGAGGCTGGTGAGGCAATTCAAAGGGTTAGAGCCAAACTTGGAAATATGCCAGAAGAAGCCCCAAGAATAATCTAGTTCCTTAACTCAAAGAACAAGTATGAATTGCAGGACCTGGGATAGCTGATAGAACTGGGACCATACTAGAGGTAAAGAAGGTAACCACCAAGAGGAACCTGATGACACAACTTGAGGATAAATTCCAAACAATGGAGCAAGCAATAACCAGGTTCATGGTCAAATTTGATAATTTGTGGTAGAAAGGTCTACCTAATCCATTGATGATTAATGATAGGCTAATGCCACATGAAGACTATGATATGAGAATCAGAGAAGTGGCAAAGGAACAAGCCAACAATTCCTCCATGAAACGGATTCCTACAGGAAAAGTCCTTTGCCCGAATTTTGAGAACCTCTTTTACCTCCAGCATGAGGTAAAACATATTTTTGTAAATAAGCCCACTTTTGCAAAATACACAAAAATTGATGAATTCTATAGAAGAATGGTAAATATTAAATTACCAGATGCAAAGACTTGGGAAAAGTTGAATGATTTAATGTAAAAATACAAGATAAACAGTAAATACATAGCAGTGAAGGTAAACCAGTAGATCAGCTAATTCAAAGAGTATCAGATGAAAAACAAAGTTAAAAGACAAAGTTTATCAGTCAAAAGAAGAGTAAAAGGACAGCCAGCATAGAGCAATAGCCAAAGAGAGAAAGAAGCAAAAGATCAAAACAACAAACAAAAAAATTAGTAAAATAAGGGACAACTAGCCTTTTAGCCTCCTACGTGTCTCTATCTTCTTGCATGAAGATATTTTATTTTCCTTGAATAATTTCTAAAATAGTTTAGGATATTTTGTATAAATACTTCATAATTTGAAGTATAGGGTGTGGATTGCTGAACATTTCTATAGTCATATTGATCTGAAAACCTGAGGGTTTATTGTAACATTTTCAAGTCAGCAGATTGGACTGAGTAATAAAGGCATTGAATTACAAGATTCATGTGTTGGGCCACCTCAGTGAAGTATCTTTCATTTGCCAAATTGTTATTTTCTTAAGCATTTCACAAACATACATGTTTTTTCCAATTTGAATGAAATAACTAGAAGAGCCCTCTCTGATCATTAGGAAGGCTAGATCCTGATCTCAAAAGTAGGTTTTTGATTACCTCTATTATTTCTTTCATGACAAACCTAAGGAAATTTTAGAGTGATAACATAGTGGAAACCATATTGGGGAAACAAGTCCTTAGTTAAATAAACCTTTAAGGAAATCCTAAATTTCATCTTTTCACCTTAAGGCCATTTTAGGGTTGTTAAAGGTTTCATTAAAAAATTAAAAAAATTAAAACCTTGGCTTCCAAAAGAACATACTATACCAGGGCACATCTGGATCCAAACCCTGCTATAATTGTTGATAATCCGGACAAAATCTTAAGAAAAAACAACAAAGTAGAAAGTCAAGAAAGCATTAGTTAATTAATCAAAGCAAATTTACTTCCTAAAGAGTTATCAAACATAGAGGATCTTCAATTTGATTTACCATTTTAGCATTCATTGTTTCGTACCAAATCTGAAACTTCAGTCCATGATACTATAATAGACCCTGCTTTTCTTCAATTTATTGAATCAAAGAAGAATATTATACATCCTGATTTATATTAGCATGTTCTAGACACTTTTGACAAACTTGATGTTTTGACCTCAAATTTGATAAGACACATAGACAAAGCCTATTTTCAACAGTCAGTTGAATTAGCTTCCCTAATTGCTGCTACTCCTAAACCTTCTACCATTCCTTTAGAGTCTATAAATTCGTATTTATTTAGTACCACCTCATCTATTATTTCCACTACACTTCATTCCATAGAATTATTCATCCCTAAGCTTCCTCTTCAGCCTAGAGTTTTATTTCCATCTGTAAATAGTTCAAGTCATCAATAAGCCCTCCAAGTTTAGCTGCAAGCCCTTCAAGTTCATCTTCAAAAACTACCACTTCACCTCCTAACAAAGCTAGAATCTTAGCCATTGCTGCCAAATATGCTCCTTTGACCTTACCAGCTCAAGTACATGCCATGCCCCAAGACTATCATAGTAAAATCTTTTAGTTTGATGGTACTAGTCAATATACTGCACAACAACATGTAAATAACATGAATGATTATTTTGAATTACATGAAATTGATGAAGAATATGTACAAATGAGATTATTTGCACAAACACTGGCAGGAGATGTTAAGAAATGGTTTAAAGGTTTGCCTGCTAGTCATATTGTTGATTTACCTGCTTTCCATAAATTATTTATCAATAGATGGGAAAGGAAGAAAAATCCTTAACAAATATTATCTGAATATGAAAACATTAGAAAAGATCCTAATGAATCTATTCAGGACTATTGTACTAGGTTTAACAATATTTATAATGCAATCCCTGCAAATATCAAACCTCCACCATACTTGCAACTAATCAAATTTCCTAATGGTTTTGACACTAATATGTCTTACCAATTAAGAGAAAGAAACCCTCCAACTCTAGAACAAATGCAGAGTGATGCAGTTAGCGTGGAAGCTAACTTGTTGGCTAAAAGAGCTAGAATGAGGAATGAGAGGAGGGTTACCATTAAGGAAGAACCATCCACTTCAGATGTTAAGATAGATACTTTGGCTAAAAGTTTATAAATGTTAGTGGATATATTAGAAATTATGGAAAGAAAACCACAATGGGATAATCAACAAAAAGGTCCTCAAATAAGAAATCCAAACTTTAGGAAGAATCCCAATGCTGGTAAATCTAGAGAAGGGCCACCAGATCAACAAATTAGACCACCTTTCCAAGTAAACTATGTTGAAAGTTCTCACCAAAATGAAGAAGATCAAGACACTCAAATTAAATTAATGGGAATAAATGATGGTAATACTATTTTTCTTACCCATGAAGAACATGAATTATGCATGTTACAACAATTACAGTTACAATCTGGACAACCCTTTGATTATAAACAAGGTTATGAATTTGTTATTAATGAAGTTCATAAACAATATAACCTTAGGAGTAAGAAAAATGCATAAGCCCCTGCTAATAAAACTGTCCAAACTCAAACCAAGAAAATAGCAGGAGCTCCTGCAACCAAAGTTGCTGCAAATTCTTTCTAGAGGAACCCAAAAAATGTTCACTCCCAAGATTGCAACTAGTCCAAAAATTGTAGACATTACAGAAACTCCAATTAAAACTTTAACTAATATTGAAAAATTAATTGCTCTCAAAACTTCAAAGGATGTCCAACTTCAAATGCTATTCAGATTTCAACTACTTCCCAAACTATTCCAAATCAAAGAATTGAAAATAGTAAAATAGTAGACATCCAAATAGAAACTGAATTACCAACCGAATATAAGAAATAAAAAACTACACAAACTCCAATTGCCAAGGAAGAAATCATTCAGGTAGAAAAAACACAGACTCCATTTAATATCCAAACTGAAATTGCCAAATTAAAAATATTAGTTCCTTTAACATAATTGATAAAAAATGATTCCTACAAAGCCCAAATCACTGAAACACTGAATACAGATGAAGGAGAAGACTCTGTTAATCTAAATGATGACAAACCAGAGTTAATATTTGGTCCTGAGGTAAATGGAAAACATGAACAAAGTAGTGTTCCTCCATTCTACATTAGCTTGACTATTCATGATCAAATCTTACACAATGCTATGTTAGATTCAAGAGCATCTCACAATATTCCTAAAGCAATCATGGAAACATTGGATTTAGATATAACCAAACCATACAAAGATATTTTCTCTTTTGATTCTAGTAAAGTCAAATTCCTGGGCCTAATAAAAGACTTGTGTGTCACTCTAGTTCGATATCTAGGTAAGAGTATTGTCATGGATATTGTAGTTGCTTATATCCCTCCAAAGCATGGAATGTTATTTTCTCGTTCATGGGGAGCAAAATTTCAGGTATCTCTACAGTTAGACATGTCTTATGCCACAATTTTAGTATTTGGTCAACCCAAAAAGCTTTATAGAGAAACTTTAATGAAATACATGGTTGGTAGTATAGATAAACCACATAATTATCCTATTTATTCTGTGCATTCTGATATGTATCCTCTCATTTTATGTAATTCAAACATTGAAAAGGAAAATAACACAATTTTCAAACAAGAACATAAAAAACCTGACAATGAAAATGTCTTTCATGAATCTAGGTGGCACCTAGACTTTGATGGTTCAGTGAACAGATTAGGAGCAGGTGCAGGAGTTTGGATTCATAACATGGAAAATAATAATTTTGAATGTTATGCCTTTAGATTAAAATTTAAATGCACAAACAACATGGCAGAATATGAAGCTTTAACCTTAGGATTGCAAATTGTAAGAAATCTTGGAGCCAAGAGAGTTTCTATCATGGGAGACTCTGAATTAATCATAAAACAAATTAAAGGAGAGTACTCTGTGAATAATCCTAGACTTAGCCAATAAAGAGAAATTGTTCTAGATTTGATTGAGGAACTTCTTGAAATTTATTTGGCTATTATTCCTAGGAAACAAAATATGCAAGCTCACAGTTTGGTTACTTTTGCTAGCACTTACAGATTACCCTTTCAGCCCAATCACTAGTACACTGCAGAGGTAAGACAAATGCGTGTTATACCTGATAATCTGAAATATTGGTAGATTTTTTCACAAGACTCTCAAATCTATGATTTTATGAATGCTGAGGGAGAATTCCAAAACTGTAACATATATATTGATTGTACAGTAGATGAAATCATAGATAGTGAGATAGATATAAATGAACCCACTAAATTCACTAAAGTAGAAGTAGATAACTTTAAAAAAAAAAGTAGAAATAGAAGAATTAGTTAATGATGATTATGAGATTCTAAACATTAAAAATAGCTTTTTACCTAAGGGATTAGTCCCATTATAAGATTTGTTTGATTCAAATGATGTGGCTAGAAAACAAAAAATGGAGCCTTTAATATCAGACATAGAAGAATGCAACCTAGGAAAAAAAGAAAACCCTAAGCTTATTAAACTATCCAAAGCATTACCTCCAGCTAAAAAGTTGAAATACATAAGTATGTTTAAAGAATTTCAAGATGTCTTTTCCTGGAGTTATGAAGACCTCAAGTCTTATGACACCAGCATTATTCAACATAAAATACCCATCAAAGAGGATCAAAAACCCTTTAAACAAAAGATTAGGAGGATTAATCTAGTTCTTATGCCATTGATTGAAAAAGAAGTAAAAAGGATGTATGAGGCACAAATCTTAGCACCTATTAGATATTCAGATTGGGTCTCTAATTTAGTCACCACTAGAAAGAAAACTTGAGAAATCAGACTATGTGTTGATTTCAGAAACATGAACAAAGTATCACTGAAGGATAACTATCCCCTCCCTAAAATGGATCACATTCTCAAGAGGGTAGTAAGCTCATCCATAATTTCATTACTTGATGGATTCTTTGGATACAACCAAATCTTATTTCAACCAAAGGATCAAGAAAAGATGGCATTTACCACTCCCTGGGGTACTTTAATGTATTTGAAGATGCCCTTTGGATTGATGAATGTTGGAGTAGCATTCCAAAGAGCAATGGACATAGCTTTTGCAAAAGAAATCCATGACTTTCTAGTTGTCTGCCAAGATGATATCACAGTGTTTTCCAAAAAAGATAATGAACATCTAGATCACCTAAGAAGAGTATTCATAAAATGCAGAAAATTTTGCATTCCTTTGATTCCCAAAAGGACACTCTTTGGGCTAGAAGAAGGTAAACTCTTAGGACACATAATTTAAAAAGAAGGCATTAGAATTGATCCAGCTAGAATAGAGGAAACCCTAAACATCAATCACCCTAGAAACATTAAATAATTGCAATCATTCTTAGGTAAAATAAATTTTCTTAGAAGATTCATTTCTAACTTAGCAGAACTAATCAGAGAATTGAATAACATGTTAAGGAAAGATTCAACACTTAAGTGGATAGTAGAGGCTAAGAAGTCTTTTGAGGAAATCAAAGAAGCCCTTACTAAAAAAACTTGTCCTCATAAGTCTTGATTTCAAAAAAGATTTTATAATTTTTTCCTTTGCTTCAGAACACACTATTGCAACAATCTTATTGCAAAATAATGATCAAGATTATGAGAAGCCCATTGCATTCTTCAACAAATCTTTGAGAGATGCTACACTAAAGTATAATATAATATAAAAACAAGCTCTTGCTTTATTAAAAGCCATAAAAGATTTCAGAGTGTATATTTTATACTCACACATCATTGCATATGTTCCAAATTTAGTAGTAAAGGACATTCTAACACAGGATGGGCCTGAAGGAAAGAGAGGCAAATGGGTTGCCACTATTTTCGAATATGATATTGAAATAAAACCCACAAAACTAATCAAAGGCCAATGTTTAGCTAAACTCATGGCTGAATCGAACTGTCAGGCCTTAGATATAAATTTCATTGGTGCTCTAGATGATTAGGAAGAGATGGCAACTCCACAGATTAGTGAATCTTTTTTAGATTCGCCTTGGTATACATATATCATATTTGTTTTACTAAATTTACAATATCCTCCTCATTTATCTAGAGCTAAAGGTAGATTTCTTGAAAATGAAATCAATGAAATACTGTATCATAGACAATGCTTTATTTTGGAAAGATAATGGTGCCATTTTGTTAAATTGTTTATTAAAAGATGAAGCTGACAAAGTCATGTAATAATTTCATGTAGGAGATGTGGAGGACACCTATACTAGAAAACAACTACTGATAAGATTCTAAGGGTGGGTTTTTACTGGCCCACCCTTTTTGCAGATGTCAGAAAATATGTGACCTCCTGTCACAAGTGCCAAATATTTGAAGGCAAGATGAAACGCTTGCCATTACCCCTCAAACCCATCTCCACAGAAATGTCATTTCAGCAATGGGGTCTATACTTCATTGGTGAAATTCACCCATCCTCCTCAGCCAACATAAATGGATTTTGATAGCCACTGATTACTTTACTAAATGGATAGAAGCCATCCCTTCTAGACAAGCCACTATTTCTGTCATCATCTCATTCCTTGAAAACAATATCCTTTCAAGATTTGGATGCCCACAAAATCTCATTATTGATAATGCAACTGCCTTCAAATCCAAGAAAATGGTAGACTTTTGTAACCGATACCACATTACCCTTGGCCATTCCACAGCATATTACCCTAAAGGTAATGGACTTGCAGAATCCTCAAACAAAACCCTTGTTAATATCATCAAGAAATTGTTAGAAGACAATAAGAAGACCTGGAAGAAAAAGTTGTTTAATGCCTTATGGGCCAATAGAATAAGTAAAAAAAAGTCCATTCGTACATATCCTCATCAACTAGTATATGGAATGGAAGTTTTTTTCCATCCTCTTTAGGAGTACCAGTGATGAAAATGATTCAAGAACTGTAGGCAGAATCCAATGATATCCAAAGGAGGATAAATCAGACAATACATTAGCAGCAAATTAGGGAAGAAGTCTATGTCAAATCCCAAGTGATCCAAGATAAAGTCAAAAATATTTTTGACAAGAAAACCAAAGCTGATGATTTTTACATAGGTGACAAAATACTCAACTGCGATTCCAGGAGAGAAGAAAAGGGTAAACATGGTAAATTTGATTTTCTATGGCAAGGTCCTTATATCATTTATGGTTACAGAGGTAACAATGCATTTTTCTTGAGGCAGGTAGATGGAGCAGATCTACTAGGTGGACCGGTCAATGGTAGAATGTTGAAGCATTACTTGTCCCCAGATTAACATTAGTTCATTTGTTTACTTTGCTCATTTTACATAACATTGCAAAGTTTAGATTGGATTGGGTGATTACCTTTAAAGGTTGAAGCTTGAAGAGAAGGCCCTAAGCTTCAAAAGATGCACCATCATATGTATGAATAAAGAATATCACAGAAAAGCAATCACAAGGCAAAAACAGTAAAAGTTTCAAAGGCTATTGATCTTAAAATTCTTGACATTTCACTAGAAAATGCCATCCCTCTGTGGAGCCACTGTTAGGGTCCTATAATAATAAGATTTATAACTTTGAATTGGCTATGATTAGTCTTGTAATAATGTACATACTTTTGCTTTCTGCAAAATGTTTTCCCATATTAAAAATAGAAAATATAAAGACGGTGAGTCCTAAAAGAAAAATCCAAGGACTAAAAGAAAAAGATAAAAAATAAAAATAAAAATAAATATGAACCCCACCAAAAGAGATTAAAAATAGATTCTGAAAGGGATGCAAATTGAAATGCTACTACCTTTTACTTTGCCTTGCAAAAATAAGATTGTGTGTAGCTTTTCAAACATTCCACAATCCATAATGGTCAAATAGTTTAATCTTGATTCATTCATGCTTTAAATTTCAAGTTGGTAGATAGAGAATGAAGATCTAGCCAAACTGTTTAATCTTGGCAGATCAAGAGCTAGGTAGAGAATAATAAGGAGCTCATTTGTTTAATCTAAGCCCTTGGAAGTTATAAGATTAGAATTATATAATTTTCTTATCAAAGAAAAGAAATAAAGGGTCAGCAAGCTCAAATACACCCAATGAATGAAGAGAAAATGCTAGGGTAAATAAGGGGTAGGTAAAAGAGGTTTTGGAGTGCACAAGGTTGCAAGCTCAAATGCACCTTCATTATGTTTAATCATATTTTTCATGTGCAGGAGGAATTATCAAAGAAAAAGGACATTTACAAAAGTCATATATTACTTTCTGTATTTACCCTAAAAGGTTATATACGATTTTAGCCCTAAATACTAAAGCTCATTCACTAATATCCTCTCATTTCACTCAACATGTCTAAATTCCCTTCCATTGCCCCTTCATTACATTTCACTCACTAATTTCCCCTTCTTGATTCCAAACGACCCTTCCCTTTCACTTCCTCTTATTCTAACACATTTCCATTGTAAAAACCCTTTCCCTTTATTTTGACCCTTCCCTCTTCATTTCCGCTTGTAAAAATATCCCTACCCCTTCATTTTACCTTTCCCCCTATTTCATTTCATTTTTCCTTGTAAACCCACTAAAACCCTCTTATCCTAAGTTTAAATAATGTATCGGGCCCCATTGAAAAAGCCTCCTTGATACCCTTTTAACTTATATCCCTAGTATATTTATTCTTGGGTCCGCATTTTATTAACCCATTGCATATATTAAATCTCCTAATTACTTTTTAATTAATTAAATTTCATTGTAATTAACCTGCCCCACTCCCCCATTCAGCCCTGGAAACTCCACCACCTGATAGCCCTCCGATCACCCACTTCCAAATCCAATGGCCCATACCCATATTGCACACTCTCATTGTCTAACTGTTAAAGTCCCAAAAACGCGTGAGATTCACAGTTTTTCCCGACCACCTTTTTTCTATGTGAAAGCCCTACGTTATATCGCGTGCTCTCAAAAAATACCACCCTCCACTCAAAGGTGGTGTGATATGCCATAAAACCACCTCCCCATGTAGGATGAAACTACCCATTGTTCACACATTAATTCCTCACCCAAAATTTAACTGATGTTGGTTAAAATCCAAAAAGTAACCGTTTTTACCCTTTTTCACTATTATTCTGTTACCAAGCAACCTCTTCTGGCAAATTCTAAACCCTGAAGCTCGTCTCAACCATTTTAAACTCACTTACAACCAGAAGATGCGGAAAACTTCAATTTAAAGCAGCACAAAGATAGAATTTGATCTTTTAGCTAGGGATGTTCATCCCATAGATTAGATTGAATTTCATAAGAAAGCAGGAGACATGATATACTCAATAATGACCAACAAAGTTATAAATGCACATAAACTTCAAAATTCTCTAGACAATATCACAACACAGTTTAAGCTAGAGAAAGCATCCTCACAAGCAAAGGATAACATAATAAAATCATTAGAAGAATTGGTTATTGAAATAGGCTATAATCCAAATGACATCAAGCCAAGAAAAAAAGCTCATAAATAAGAAAAATGAAGATTTTGCTGCATTGAAGAAGCAATTGAAGTTTCCTCCTTCTGAACATCCATAGACCAAGGAAGTTCTAGAGAGCCAAACCCAGAAAGATGAGATGATGGACCTCATTCTTCAATTAAATGCGTAGTTAAAAGAAATGGAGAATGAAATGGACAAGTTAGTACAGGAGAAATAGGCCATCATTGAAACAACTATTGCCACTGCTATTCCTACATCAATTCCTTCTACTTTGGCAGCTTCATTGGCCCCAACAGCGCTAGTAGCTACATCACTTCCAACTGCATCAGCAACTACATCAGCAATAGGTTCAACAACAACAACAGCTCATTCCAATGATGAAGCAAGTAAACTAATCAAAGCCATGGAAGATATGTCCATCCAAACCACTAAAATAAATAGACTTAAGGAACAAATAAAAAGTCTAGAGGATGAGAACAAACTACCTCAAATCATGCATAAGAATGAAGATTATAAGACAAATGGGTTGAATGAAAGGATACAGAAGTTATAGAAAGAATTAACACCGAAAGAGCCACTAACCCAAGAAAAACAACTTTTATGGGCCAGTATCATTGACTTGCTGAATGTTGTTTTTCCATCTATACAGGTAATATTTGAGCAAAATGATTTGATCAAAGAGGTTGCTAAGGCAATTCAAAGGGTTAGAGCCAAACTTAGAAATATGCTAGAAGAAGCCCCAAGAATAATCCAGTTCCTTAACTCAAAGAACAAGTATGAATTGTAGGAGCTGGGAATAGCTGACAGAACTAGGACCATACTAGAGGTAAAGAAGGTAATCACCAAGAAGAACCTAATGACACAACTTGAGGATAAATGACAAACAATGGAGCAAGAAATAGCTAGGTTCATGGTAAAATTTGATACTTTGAGGTAAAAAGGTCAATCTAATCCATTGGTGATTAATGACAGGTTAATGCCACATGCAGACTATGATAAGAGAATCAGAGAAGTGGCAAAGGAACAAGCCAATAGTTCCTCTATGAAAGGCATGCCTACAAGAAAATTCCTTTACCAAACTTTTGAGAACCTCTTTTACCTTCAACTTGAGGTAAAACATCTTTTTGTAAATAAGCCCACTTATGCAAAATACATAGAAACTAATGAAGTCTACAGAAGAATGGTAAATATTAAATTACCAAATGTAGAGACTTGGGAAAAGTTGAATGATTTATTGTAAAAATGCAAGATAAACAATAAATATAGAGCAGTGAAGGTAAAACAATAGATCAGCTAAGTCAAAGAGTATCAGATGAAAAATAGAGTTAAAAGACAAAGTTTATCAGTGAAAAACAGAGTAAAATGACATCCAACATAGAGCAACATCCAAAGAGAGAAAGCAACAAAAAATCAAAACAACAAACAACAAAATCAGTAAAATAAGGGACAACCAGCCTTTTAGTCTCCTAGGTGTCTCTATCTTCTTGCATGAAGATATTTTATTTCCTTGAATAATTCCTAAAACACTTTAGGATATTTTGTAATAATTTTTTTGTATAAATACTTCATAATTCGAAGTATAGGGTGTGGATTGTTGAACATTTCTATATTCATATTTGATCTGAAAACCTGAGGGTTTATTGTAACATTTTCAAGTCAGCAGACTGGACTAAGTAATAAAGGCATTGCATTACAGGATTCATTTTTTGGGCCACTTTAGTGAAGTATCTTTCATTTTTCAAATTGTTATTTTCTTAAGTATTTCACAAACATACATGATTTTTCCAATTTGAATGAAATAAATGGAATATTACTACAAAATTTGTTTAAGTATACTCTATCTTGAACAGTTATTCATTTTTATGTTTTCTTCTGATATCCAGAGTAGGGTATTCTTCATTGCTCCCTAGTTTCAATTGACCTCTTTCATTTCACTCATTATCTGGTTTGAGGAATCCTTAACTGCTCCTTGACCCCAATTGAAAAACCATTTCACCATCCAACCTAAAAGATTTGAATTTACTCAGCTACCTTGCCCTATGAACATTATCTTTAGAACTTGATTCAGTCCTATTTTCTTGACATTTGGACTCCATGGCCCTGTTATCACCTAGAACTGCAGTCACATGTACATAATGTTGTCCAAAAAATTTCATTGTCAAAAATGGGTGTCAAATGGTTGTTGTCCTATGTTTGTTACTTAGGGATCATGTTTTAGAAAGATATTGATGTGAATCATTTT
>APFE031351887.1:1548-20783 GCA_000404065.3 Pinus taeda | reverse complement strand
CTGCCTTCTCCTCGTTGACTGAGTGAAGGTGGCCAAGTTAACTAGCCACCTTTTGCTTATAAAACAACTCTTTCACAACTTTTACATTTTGATCATATTATGCTAATGATAGAGTGGAAGAGAGATACTTACTTGTGTTAATGATGCCTTGATGTTGTTTGTTGAAGAATGAAGTCTTTGCTATGTGTTTGTGACATGTGATTTTCTCCCTTTTTTTTCTTTTTTTTTTTTATTGTCCTCTGATGATTTTATTTGATGTGCAGGTACTTGGATGTTGATGTTGATGATCTGGATGTTGTTGCTAGGCTCTATAGGAGCTTCTTCTACCTCTGGATCTCCAAGCTTGAAGCTGATTGCAACCTGTGATTTTTGTTTTGTGGGATAGGCTACTACAGGATGTCTTGTAGTTGCTTCTCCCTCAAAAAATTTAATCATTTTCCATTGTTGGAGCCCGAGGATGGTTGGCATGGGTAGAGAAGGGGTGTAGGGATTTGTGAATGAGGAAAATAGCCTTCAAGTGATGTCCCCTTGTTCTCTATCTTCATCCTCTTTTCTCTGTTTTTTCTTTGAAAACTGTAATTTTTTTTATTTTTTTTTTAAATTGACTTTTTTTAAGAATGCAAGGGTGATCATGCTGGAGAGAGGTATGGTGATGAGATGGTGAAGTAGAAATTTATATTTTTTTTTGACATGGGCAGACCATTCCCTTTCTCTAGGGTTACTTCCTTTAGGATTCCCAAGCCACTGTAATTCCTACACGATCATCCTGTAGGTTTTCAGGGAATCCTGTAGGTTTATAGGGAATCCTATAGAAAACACAAAACCCTTGAAAACTGAGCTAAATGAGTGCAAAAAATGGAGGGAATGATGGAATTATGAAGGATAATGAATGGAGAAATAAAAACATGAGTGGATAGGTCCATTTTGACTCTCTTTTGTTGCTCTGATCCTCCTCCTGTTGACCTGCAAACAATATTTTCAAAGTTTTATTTTCTCCTTCTTCTTTTTTTTGTTTTTTTTTTTTTCTTTTTGAAAGCAACTAGTCTGCCTCCAAGAGGTTTTCATCGTAGTTGCTTGCCCTGGGCGCCTCAAAAGAGGTTTTCACCCATGGATTTTTTATTTCTCTTTTTTTTTTTGACACCATTGGGCCACCTTAAGAGGTTTTCAAGCCAATAGTGGGACTCAGGTGCCTCATGGAGCTTCTCACCTGAGTCTCCTTATTTTTCTCTTCTTTTTTTTTACTTTTTTCTTTTTTTTCTTTTTTTCTTTTTTTCTTTTTTCTCTCTCAGTGACTTGATGACTTAGGAGCTGAGACTTTCTCTACCACCATCATTGTTTTTTTGATACCATCAATCAACTCTTGCTTTGACAATGGCTTCTTGTAAACTTTCAATCTGTGCCCATTAACAAGTAAAGGAATAGCCTTTGCATCTATGGTTATAATCTGCACTGAACCATTATCATGAAATTTCTCTATGGCATAAGGCCCTAACCATCTATTCCTTAACTTTCCCTTAAAGTCTTTATATATGGAATCATATAACAAAGCCCAATCACCTTCTTAAAATTGCTTTTCGTTGATGTTCTTGTCATGCCATATCTTCCTCTGAATTTGAGTCACCTCTGTGTGTAGGAGGGCCTGCATTTTGAACTCATCTAACCCATTCAGCTGGAGCAATCTCTCTTTTTGTGCGTTGTTGAGATCTAGATCTAGTTGGGCTACCATCCTTAATGTATTGTACTCAAATTCAATGGACAGCAGGGCCTTCTTCCCATAGACCAACTCATAGGGTGTGAATCCAGTGGTGGTCGTCCAGGTGGTATTGTAGTCCCAAGTGACCTCAACTAATCTATTTGCCCAATATTTTCTACTACTACTAACCACTTTGTTCAGAATGATTTCCAGTGCCCTATTGGTCACCTCCACTTACCCATTAGCTTGTGGGTGATAGGGAGTGGAGGTTTTATGCTTGAGCTTATGCTGGCTTAACAAGTCTTCAATCATGTTGGATGTAAATTGGTTGCCTTGATTAGTGACTAGTTCTCTAGGGTATCCAAACTTGTAAAATACATTTTCCCTTAAGAACTCAGCCACCTTCTCCTCTGTTTCTACCTTGATTGCCTTGGTTTCAACCCAATTGGTCAAATAGTCAGTGCACACAATGATGTACTACTTTTGCTTGGAAGGGGGGTCAATAGGTCTAATCAAATCCATGCCCCACTTGTCAAATGTCTCAAAAGTCACTTGAGGTTGTAGAGGCATTTCATCCCTTGGAGTTGGCTTTCCCATCCTTTGGCACTGATCACACTGACTAGTATACCTTCTCACATCCTGATGAAGAGTGGGCCAATAATAACTATCTTGTAACACCTTGAATGTTATCCTCTTGGCTACAAAGTGACCTCCACAAGTCCCATCATGACAGGTCAAAAGGATGTCAAATACTTTCTCCTCCCTAACACATCTCCTCAGAATTTGATACAGGCCTAGTTTGAAGAGGTTGCCCCTAATCCAAGTGAATAGGGCGCTCTTCCTCACAATCTTGCTTTTCTCTTTGGAGGACAAATTCGGTGGGAATTGTTCAGACACAAAATAGTTTGGTATGTCATCAAACCATGGAGACAGAATTTAAATGGTGAATAAGTGTTCATCTAGTAACTGATCATCAACAATTCCTGCCCTGTAGGCAAAGTTAATCTGGAAAAAAATTTGCAACAACATTTTCCTTACCAGTATTATCAACAATAGTTAGATCAAACTGCTGTAATAAAAGTAATCATCTAATTATCTAGGCATTCACATCAGGTTTATTCATTAAATATTTAATTGCAGCAAGGTCAGTATGTACAAATGTTTGATAACTTGTAATGTAATGCCTAAATTTTTTCAATGAATGCACAATAGCCAGGAGCTCCTTTTCAGTGACGGTGTAGTTCAGTTCGGCCTTTGATAGATTCTTACTGATAAAGTAAATGGCATCAGGCAATTTGTCATCTATCTGGCCTATAGCTTCTCCTATGGCTTTGTGTGTGGGATCAGCGTGTATATAAAAAGGAAGGGCCCAATTTGGGCCTTAGAGAATAGGTGCAGTGGTCAACTTGTCCTTTAGGGTATCCAGGGCCTCTTGACAACTTTTTGACCATACAAACTCAGAGTCTTTCTCCAACAACCCAAATAAAGGAGAAGCTAACTTGATGAAGTCTTTTATAAACCTCTGATAGTATCTATCTAAACCTAGAAAACTTCTGACATCTCTTTGTCTTTGCGGAGGTAGGACCCTTTGGATGATAGCTATTTTGTTTGGGTCCACCTGCAGTCCTTGTTAGGATATTGAATGACCTAGAACAGTCCTTGCAGTCATCAAGAACTCACATTTTTCAGGACTAAGGGATAGGTTCATTTCAATGCATTTTTTCAGCACCTTATCTAAGTTGGACAGAACCTCCTGGAAATCACACCCATAGGGTGTAAAATCATCCATATAAATCTCTACTACATCATGTACTAACTCGGAAAAAATACTCAGGACTTATCTCTGGAAAGTGGCAGGGGCCAAAAGGAAGGAACCTATAGGTGAACATACCCCAAGGACAAGTGAAGGTGGTTTTATCCTAGTCTTCCACACTGATCTGGATTTGATTGTACCCACTGAACCCATCTAGGAAAGAAAAAAAAATTTCCCTGCCAGTCCATCCAGCACTTGGTCAATGATGATCCTTCTTTGTGGCTTTGTTTAACTCTCTGTAATCGACACAAATCCTCCACTTTGCATTTTTTTTTGGAACCAACACCAAAGGAGAGACCCACTCACTATCTAAGATAGGGTAAATGAATCTTGCATCTAGCAGCTTTTGCAGTTCTTCTTTGACTATATACTTCAGAGATGGATTCATTCTCCTTTGGGGTTGTCGGACTGGTTTGCAACCTTCTTTGATATAAATGTGGTGAGTACACACCGAGGGGTGCACTCCCTTCATTTATTTGTAACTCCAAGCAAAGGCATCCAAATGTTCCTTTAGCATGTTGTATAACTTTTCTTCTTGGTGTACAGAAAGGGATGGGTTGATCTTCAAAGTTCTCTCAAGGTAAAATTCTATGGTTTTGACATGGGTAGAGTTTGAATCAGCTAATCATAGATCAATATGATGGTTGTTATGGGTTTCTTTTACTACTTCCTCTAAGGACAATGTACTAGGAGTTGGACTTTGGAGCATGTGTTCAATCAAATTATCTTCATCCAGTTGTCCTCCTCCCATGGTTGTTTCTAAGGTATAGAGTTGGTTGAATAAACTTCATCTTCTTCCTCCTCCTCCAGCCATAAAGGTAAGTCATGTTTTAGAGATGGCTAGGAAGGAGGGTACAGGACTAACTTCTTGGACATATGCCCATTTTTATAGTCATATTTCTAGCCCTGCAGCTAATGTAGGCATCAGCAATGGCTAACCAAGGCCTCCCAAGGATGAGAGGGTAACCAATAATCTTGGCCTTAGGTTAGAGAACCACGAAATTTGCAGGGTACTCCCGAGAGTCAATAGAGACCATCACATCCTCCACAATCTCCTCAGGGGTCATTATGGAACAGTCTGCAAGTTGCAAGATTGTTGTGGTCTTTCTCAATGAACCCTGGAGATTGAGCTTAAGCATGGTGTCCTTAGTCATCACATTAATGGCAGGCCCAAGATCAAGCAAAGTGTGTGGGACAATGGTGCTATTGATGTGCACATCTACCATAGGGCTTCCAAGGTCCAAATACTTTGGACAAATTACCTACCCCAGCATTAAGTCGGACAATTTTCCAATGACATTAATGGTAAGTGTGTATCTTTTTCACCTACCTAGATGTTTGAATCACTTCTCCTTAATCAACTTGTCGTAAATAGGTACATCATTTATGGCTTGGAGAACTGGAATTTTGACACATAGATTTTTCAATTCTCCAATAAGTTTAGTCTCTTCTAGGTAGGCTGGAGTGGTTGGGTTAATCTCTCAAGAAAGGGTGGTGGATTTACTTTAGGCATGTTTTCCTCTCTTTCTTCCTCACTCTCCCTAAGTCAAGGTAGAGTTTGGTTGTCTGGGAGTACTCTCCCAAATCTTAGGTTGAATTCCTAAATCTCCATAGCATAAGTAGGATAGGATGTCTCTCCACTATATACTTGTTGTGTATGTCTGTTGTTCGCATTTGGATTTGGCTGGGAAGGCATATGGGATTGTTTAGGTGGATCAGGGTGTAAAATTTGTGGTTGAGTAAGTGGTGAAGGAAATAAACCTAGAGCATTATTGTATGGGGGGCTCCACCCTTATGGCGGTGCATTCCATTGAGGTTATGGCAGAGCAAATGGATGAAATGACTGGCTGGTCGACTCGGAATGGTACCGAGATGCAAAGGACCAAGGAGGAGGTGTAGACTAGGAAGGATGAGTAGGGGGGGCAAGAGGGAATGGATGTGGTCTGGTTGGGGTTATAATATGCATTGGATGACCCTTGCATGCCCTGCTGGTATGGTCAAGGCCCATGAGGTCTCCCTTGATTTATGTAGTAGAGTTGTTCAGTCACCCCTTCAGCTCCCTGATATACAGCTTTTAGTCCAGGTAGAGAAGGGCACTTGTCTTTGGAGTGGTTTTCTTCACAGACTGAGCAAACTTCAATCAGGTTTAATGGGCATTCATTACTAGGGTGCCTCCTTGTGCATCTAGGGCAGAAAATGGCTAATGCTCTCTTTGGTGCCACCTGTTTTCTCTTAATGTGCATAGTGTCCATCTTTAGGGAAAGGGTTTCCAGCATCTCACTCTTCAAATCTTCCAACATGTTTCCAATTTCACCCTTGATGGATGCATTGGAAGAGGATGGACTAACCATAGGTTGGCTACCCCTACCCTCTTTCCTAGCTTCCCCCTGCCAGAAAGTTTAGGGTATCCAGAATATCTTCCCTTACCCCTCTAAGAAGGACTATCTTCAGTGACTCAGGGTCAAGTGTGCACCTGGCCCTTTTGTAGCTAAGCTGGAATCTTTCTTCATAATCCTCTAGGGATTCATCATGCCCTAAGGTCATCCTAAAAATTTCCTCTTTAGTGTCTTTAGACCTGCAGTAGTCTCGATACTTGTTGTTGAAGTTTTGTTGCATCTAAGCCCAAGTTGTGATGTTATCACCAGATAAACCCATGAACCAGCACAAAGTTGCATCCTTGAGAGTGGATGGGAATAGTTTCAACTTCTGCTCATCATTATTGTAATCATATGTTCTGCATATAACAGCAAACTCAAACAAGGAAGTGTCTAGATATTTTGAGGTCAGGCCATGGAAATGACGAAGAGAAGAGGGGCTTATATTCTTCATCTTGGTATCCCCATTAGTTTCTCTGATGGGAAAGGAACCCTCAACTCTTTCTCTATTTCCTCTGTCATTTCTATTTTCAGCCATTGGGTCAGTTGAAATGGGTTCTTCTTCTTCTCCTCCTCCCCCTATAGGTTCTTCAAATATCTCTGGTTGTTCACCTAAGGGTTACTCATCGAAGAAGAGGGAAGGTTAGTTGTTTGAAGTGATGGGGGTATTTGGAAAAAAATTTCCCTAAGTTATCCATATTCCTACAAGGAATGAAAGAACTGTTTTTGTTTTTTTTTTTTTGTATTTTTTCAAGCTTTGAAAATAATTGCATAATTGAAATTGCAAATTGAATGAAAACTAACTGCTTGAATGAAATATTACTTGCAGAATGGAAAAGAAAACCATCTAAATTACTTTTCAAGAAATGAAGCTAATAGCAGAATATCAGAGATAAGAAATGGAAGAAAGAAAGCAGTAATCGCATATTACTCAGAAACCTCCCGAAAATAGTGCCAAAAAGCGATGAGCACTAGTATTGCAGCAAGAATGTTGCAACCCTTGGGGTTAGCAACTTTACTTTATCAACCCGGGGTTCGTACAAACTTGGAGGTGATAGTGTTGTATACACAAGTAAATGTGATGGGTCTCCTCTTTGTCACTACTAAGCTAGCGGTAGACCACTAAGGTTTTTCAAACCAGACTTCTATGGATTCAAAAGAAGCTTGAGTACCAATGAGGGAAAGAAAAATCTACTCTAAAAGAAATCTTGTCTACTACAGTAAGGAAAAAGACTAAAATCAAATGCTAAAACACACCATTTTCTAACTAACTGCTAAGAGGCTTTGCTTCAAAATAATGCTAAGTTAACATATATCCAATCCTACTGTCCTAAGCATGAAGATTCAAACCATCAAACCTTCTACTTTGTGCGTGTAAATGAATAAAATACATATGTTTTTATTTTTGTCTTTTCCTTATGTGAGAGTGTGAAAGCTAATCTCTTCTGGTGATGTGGCAGGTAGCTTGGGGATGATGGTGAGTGGTCAAAAGGCTTTGGAGATGAGTAGGGACCCTTTTCTAGCTTCCTACAGGCTTTTTCCTCAATTCTGCCTCAAAACAGGCCAGTATAGGTCAACCTACAGGATATCCTAACGAGTTCTACAGGATGTCCTGAAAACCTACAGGATCCCCTATATTTCTACAGGATACAACCGAGAGAAAAATGATGGGTGTTGAAGGTGATGGAAGACTTAGGGAAGGTGGTTGGTGGATGGAATGAGGCAAGTGAGTGCTTAGGACCACTTCAGAACTCAAAACCAAAGTTGGTAGATGGTTGGATTTGTTCAACAAGCTTGGAGAAGTTTCCTTGCGAAATGATGAAATTGGTTAGGGTATTAGTGAAAGCAAGGAATGATCATGGATGGATGAAATTGTGATGAGGGTGCTAACTATGAAATCTCTCTATACTTCTGAAACACCTGCACTACATCATACATGGACATTTACCCAAAAATCATGCAAACAACAATAATTTCAATTATCTAAGGAAAATAGAATTTCATGAGCTAGTTGCCTACTTCATGCATGAGAAAAACTTGCAGAATAAGATGGAACACTGATGAGATCTAATGTAAGACTAAAGATAAAAGAAATGATAACTAAATACTACCCTTGAAAACTGATCAAATTCATGCCTAAGTACAGAAAACCCTAAATTCCATGAGAAAGTAGAACTATGTCTTTTTGGGGCTACATAGGAGTTCTTTCCTCAAACCATGATCCCTGAAGGAAGGGGTGAGGAAAAAACAACCTACTAATAGCTTTTTGATGTTCCTTTATCTCTTCTAAGCTATTGTTGAAGTAAAGCACAAATGGAAGAAAACTAATAAGCAAATTGATCAAATCTACACTACTTGCAATGAAATAATTCTAAAGACAATTCAACCATTAATCTATGAAATCAATCTAAGCATAAAAATACAAGAAGAGGAGCCTATGCTACTAGGGTTGTGCCCTAACCCAAGAGCTTCAACCCTTTGAGTTAACTCAGTGTTGGATCAAGGAATTGCTCATTCTCATTATCAAAATAGAAAATTACATAACAATGTCTTCCACAAGTCTTGAACTCGAAAATGACTAGTGTTTTTATAACAAAAATTTGAATCCTAATGAGGTTCTAGGCCTCTTTATTCATACAACTGAAGTCTCCAATGACTTCCTTAAATCTAGGGAGGCTCTGCTCCCAAACTCAAGATAAACTAGCTCTTTAACTATCACTTTCTCGGCTACCTTTTGATCTCCATGACTTGGTTGTTTGTACTCCGAGCTAGTGTGATTGATGGAGGAATATTTGAATGAGGGAGGAGTCAATGAGGAGGATATTCCTCCTACAATCTCTCCTCCTTGGCTCATTCGAGTTTCAGCCCTTAATTAGCCAAAATTCCATGATTTTCTTTCGCAAACCTGCAAACAATGCACATTAGTCCACTATGCATAATATCTCACTTGGACTCATCTCATTAAACAAAATACAATCAAAATATGTAATAAATTGTGAGAAGAGTTTATTTGACTAAGCTAGGAGGTGGATTAAGGTCCATATAGTTACCCAATGATGAGGCTCATCAGTTTGCATTACTCTTTTAAAATCTTTGTATTTGGAATATTAGACATGGTAAACTTGAGTAGTTTTCATTCATTTGGTTTTGAGATCCTTTGCTTGCTTCTTTTCTTGAAGATTTAGGTTTCATTCAATAAAGAAAAAAAATTGGTTGTGTTTCCTTTTTCTTTTGTTTGTAATAAATTGTGAGAAGAGTTGATTTGACTAAGTTAGGAGGTGGATTAAGGTCCATATTTTTACCCAATGATGAGGCTCATCAATTTGCATTAGTCTTTTAAAATCCTTGTATTTGGAATACTAGACTTGGTAAACTTGAGTATTTTCCATTCATTTGGTTTTTATATCCTTTGCTTGCTTATTTTCTTGAAGATTTGGTTTCATTCAATAAAGAAACAAATTGGTTGTGTTTCTTTTTTCTTTTGTTTTCATTTCATTATTTTGAAGTGTACTGGATTTGTCAAACTGGGAGTCTTTTTGGGGAATTCAAACATTCCTTTTGCTTTGTGAGTGTTATTGGCATTGAAGTTCTTTTCTTCTTTTTTTGTTTAGTTTTCCATAGTCTCGCTTGTCACAGTTTCTTACCTTACGATTTGCATTTGAATATTGCATTACATATCAGTGTGCATTACGGTTAAGTGCATTAGAAAAATCATTTATTTATTTTTAATTGACTTTGAATGTGTGAGCGTTTATCAAAAGAAAAAGAAAAAAAGTTTAGGTTAAGTAGATTCTTGCAGAACCTTGTAGAAATTGCTTTCATCAAAGAAAAGAGAGTTGCATTTTCATGTAGCCTAGGTTTTCTTTTTGGTTTCTTTTGTGTCAAAACATCACAAGTTTCACTTCCATATCCTTTCAGTTAAATAATAGATATCAAAATGAACGCTAAAATTAAAATGAACTGAAATTTGTTTTCTTTTGTCATAGAAACACCAACTAGTCTAGGGAATATTTAGGGCCTTGAAATAGGTGTGTGGAGAGTAAGCTCTCCAAGGCCACTGAAACTGAATTATATAAGTTGATTAAAGAGTGTAAGTCTATTATCGTATAGGTTTTCAGGGAAATATCCTCTCACACAAGAGTCAAGCACTAGGTCGTGCATTGATAAGGAAAGAGAGATACCCCCTCTCCTACTTGTCTGACCATGTTCTCACATTTTTCCCCCTCTTCTTCTGATTACGAGTTTGTAACCTTAATTTCCTTTACTAGGTACCACATAGGTGATTGTCAGGGGGGATTCCCACGGTATCTGAGATAGACGTTGTATCACTTTCATAGTACGTCTAAAGGGTTCCCCACTATGCCAAGGTACTTGTATTGTCTAAGGCTATTCTCTAAAGGTCAACGTAACTATTTATCATACCTTCGCTGGTAGGACTTGGGCCCTCAACATCCTAAGATTTCCTTTGAAAGGCCCCTTTATCTACTTTATCATATTTTGGTGTTTGGTCCTAATCACCCAAATCGGAAATAATTGAAGGTTGTTTTCTTGTCTGTATCTTTAGGAATTTTTAGTGAATGATCTATGTCCATATCCTACCTCAGGGTATTTGAATCTTTTGATTTTCTTTTGTTTATAAAAGGTGGTTGATCAACCAGTTCATTGATCTAGGAGGCTTTTTGGGCTTTCACCTTCAAGTGTCAAGCCTTCACATAGAAGATGTAGGAGAAATTATGTTGGTTATTTTGAACCCGTCCAAGTTAATGTAATGGAGACAAATCCTTCACCAAGGGTTTCTATTCTAGGGGAAGATCATAGTATTTCTCATAGTTCAGACCAAGATGTTAATGTTCTTGCTAGGGTACCTTTTTTGGTGTAAGAACAAGTAGAAGTTGAGGATGTTCCAAATTCCTCTAGGGATCTTTTAGATCCTCTTCCTTCAAACCTTCCTTACATTATATCATATCTAGGTACCCCTATTCATAGACTAGGTATCCCTCTTGACTCTCCTTTCTTCATGACCAATATTGGTAGCACTTCTACGGCTATTGATTCAACTAGTGTGCATACTCCTTCTTCAACAATAGCAGGTACTTTTTCCATTCCTATTAATGCTCCTAGCACAGTAGTTGTTGGCTCTACCTCTGCTCCTGTTCCGAGTGGGGGCATCTAATGTTCTTCTCCTTTCACTAATGCTTTCTCATATGGGATGTCAACTATTGGGAGTCCTTCAATTCCTTCGTATTTACCTTCTACCACTTTGGAAACTATGCGTTTTATGGTTAGTGGTTCTAGATCATTACAAGTATTTTCTTTTGGAAGTGGACATGTTCCTCCTTCTAATCCTTCTTTAGGTATTAGATCTATTCCATTCCTTGGTTTCTCCCTAAATCTTAATCCCTTTCAATTTCAACGAGGGAAGGGTATGGCATATCCTCTAGTGAGTGGCATAGGGTCAGGTATCCCTTTTCAGTTATTTGGTCAGCAAGGGAGTATACCCTTCCCTACTAGCAATACATCATAAACTTTTCATCCTTTAGTGAATGTGTGGAACCCTTATCAAGGTGTTTCTCCTTCTTATAAATTTCAGTTAAGAGGTAACATTCTTGTTTCTCAAGATTATGCGTTAAGTGGAGGATACCCTCCATATACTCTTGGACAACAAGGCCTCCCTTATAATCCAAGATTTTCTACGAGCAATCCTTAGCAGCCTAGTGCCACTCAAAATCCAATATATACATTTTCAAACTTTAGGAACCCTAATATTGGGGCTTGGAATCCTATAGATTCGACGCGCTTACCATTCCTGGAAACCCTTAATTTTCTTAATATTTCAAAATTAACTAATGATCTGATTCAATATAATACATCTTGGCCCCTGGTCCCTAACAAACTTCCATCAAACATACCCAAGTTTAAAAGGAAGTCTGGAGAAGGCCCAATTGATCATATAAACACTTTCAATTTGTGTTTATCATCAATCTCTATGATTGATTATTTGATAAGGTTGATACTTTT
This sequence comes from Pinus taeda, assembly GCA_000404065.3. Classification (NCBI taxonomy): domain Eukaryota; kingdom Viridiplantae; phylum Streptophyta; class Pinopsida; order Pinales; family Pinaceae; genus Pinus; species Pinus taeda. The sequence continues at coordinate 8,884 of APFE031351887.1, read as the reverse complement.
TCAATGCACCCTAACTGGGAATGAGGAAAAATAGTATATTGCGTTGAAAGTGGGGTCATTTTCTACATTTAATGAGTTAGATATGATACTCCTTAACCAATTTCTGTTGCATGTCCATTATGATGTTGAGACTCAGCTTCTAGCTAATTTTTAACAAGATAAGGCTACTCATATCTCTGACCACATTCAATAGTGGTGGAGAATAAAGAGATTGAACAAGGCATATATCCCTGATGAATTTTACTTGAGTGTCTTTTTGAAGTCTTTATAGCCATATATATATATATATATAAGGATGTGTCACTTTCAAGAGTGTTCACATAGGAACATGCTACCTTTAGAGCCCAACAATTAGAACTGATTTATTCCTAATCTGGAGTTATTTATAATATTTTGCTTGATGTGCCTAGGTCTCAAATAGATCTATCCAAACCAAAACTAGGTCCCCATGTTGATGGGGTTGTAGGATCGCTTGATTTTAATATGGCTAGTTTGTTGGTTAATCAATTAAATCAGATGTCATTACAATCTACTCCGGAAACACAAGCTCAGACATATGTTTCTCCTCCTTTACAACCCTTTTTTATTAATGTAATTCAGTCCTATAATCCTAAATTAAACCAACAATATGATGGGAAGAATAAAGGAGGAGGAAAGAAGAAGGCTAAGGAAGAGAAGGGGAATACAAATAAATCGAATGCTAACACTTGTGAAGGCAAGAAAGAGTCTAAAAATAAATTTTAAGTCCATTGCAAGTTATGCAGTAGAGACCATCTCACACATCTTGTCCCCGATATTTAAGATGCTCAGTGCTTGTTAACCAAGAAAGGTCCTTCTAGTTCCTAGGTTATGCTTAACAACTCTTTTCCCTAAGGGAAACAATTACTTATTGGCGTGAATGTTAATGTTGGAACCCCTTCAAGGAGCACCCACTTAGAAGGGGAATATCCATAAAATATATATATGCTTAAGGCTCATGTTGGCATATCAACTATAGCTCATGATTATGGAGAAATGGAACCCTCTAAGGCTAAAATTGCTTATGATACTCAAGAACCTCTTCATATAGAGAGTTATGGGGTTGATTCTATATCTCAGACGTTGAAAGGCTCCTCAAAATGCTCGACCTTTATTCCAAACACTAGGGTTGCTCATAACTATTCTATTAACAGGGATTTAGCTCAGAGTCCTCATGTTATGTCAATGGTAGAGGTACTCTAGTTGTGCCCGACACAAATGAGTGCATTACTCATTGTAAACGAAGCAGTTGACCCAAATAACTCTCGACAAATCATGTTTAATACTTCAAGTGTCAAACCAATACTCCCTCATCATGTGTTTTTTCAAATTAATTTTGTGTATCGAAGAAGACCATCTTTCGTACTATAATCGATGAAGGAGTTTCCACATGTGTAATGTTTATGTCATGTTGGAAAGTAATTAGGTATCCTAAAATGGTTCCCTCTCCAACTCTTTTAATTCCATTCGATGGACACTCTCATAGGCCTTGTGGGATTTTTCCTTCCTTCTCGGTTGGATTTGGAGGCATGATAATCAACGTGGAAGTAGAAATAGTGGATGCTAATTTAGATTATAATATTTTGTTGGGTCAAAATTGGGTCTACGCAATGTAATTTTTTGTCTCATCCTTATTTCATGTATTATTTTTTCCTCATGATGGGAACATAGTTACAATTGATCAGTTGACCTATTCTCCCAATGACCATAATGCATCCTCCAACTCTACTATCTCGTTGGTTAATAATTCTCAACAACATGTTGAGAATTTTGGGGTTGGGATGTATTCCTCATTGATGGGTACTTTTGATCTTTTACCTCTAGTATTACACAGCAATGCCATTTCTTCAACATCGAGGGTGTTTCCTCAAGAATGTTCTTTTAGAACTAATTATTTTGAAAATCCTTGGACTTTGCCTCCTTCTACTGCCACATTGGAAGAGGGGAAAATTGTTGGAATGTCTTAACCTATGTTTGCAGTTGAAATTTCATATCAATCTATTGTTAGTAATCCTACATACACAAGCCCAATATTGGTTTCACTAGAAGTCTTGGAAAATGATGTGGCTTTTGTCTGGAAACCTGACTCGACTATGGATACGGATTGTATTGATATTTTTTTACCATATAAAGAAGTGATTCTCGAAGCAATGAAAGGTGTAGAAATATCGTTTGATGATTTGTATCATCGGTTTTATTTTCTCCCTAACTTGTAGAAGGTTTAGTTAAGTTTGTCTTGTTCCACCTCCCATGGAAATGTTCATAGAATTTTAAACCCTTTGGCTCTAGAACATATTTTTTCTAAAAGAAACATGGCTAATATCTCACAAAATATTCTCATGAACATTTCCAAGAATCCCAATGTTATTGGAAATGTCTTCATAGGATCTTATTGTTCCCAAGAAAAGGTAAATATTTCTACCGATCTCTCTAAAGTTTTTCTTGATTTATTCGCTTGGTTTTATGGGGAAATTCCCATGATTGATCCTAGCATTGTTCAACATGAAATTAAGACTTACGAAAATGAAAAATCGGTACGCCAAAAGCTTCGACCGGTAAACCCTACAAAAGTTACAATATTAAGGAAGAAGTAGAGAAATTGCTTAAAGCATGCTTCATCTACATTGCCCCTCTTACAGAATGGTTTCAAATCTTGTTCTAGTTGATAAGAAGCAAGGAACGGTTTTTGTATGAGTCTATTTTAGGGAACTTAATAAATCTATTCTAAAATATAATTTCCCCACTCCTTTTATAGACCAAATTATTGATGAGTGCATTGGAAATGAGATTGTATTCTTCATAGACGGATACTCTGGATATAATCACATTACAATTCATCCTAAATATCAATATAAGACAAAATTTCTCTGTCCCTGGGGTACATTTTCATACAGAAAAATACCTTTTAGCCTCAAAAATGTTGTTGCGACCTTTCAGCGGGCTATGTCTTCTGCTTTCCATGACATCAAATATATTACAGAATCTTATTTGGATGATCTAATTTCTCGCACTTGAAAAAGAATGTAACATCCAAAGCATATTTGCCTTATTTTTGAAAGATTCCATAACTATGAAATTTGATTGAATCCTCATAAGTGTGTATTCATTATGACATCAGATCAGTTGTTGTGATTCAATGTTTTGAATGAAGGGATCAAGATTGACCCCTTCAAGGTTGACGCAATACTTCATTTGCCTCCCCTGTCCAATATACGTCAACTTCAAAGTCTCCAAGGTAAAGCCAATTTTTTACAAAGATTTATCAAAAATTACACTGAGATAACCAAAGGTTTTATGCACTTACTTAAGAAAGGAGTTACATTTATTTGGGTTGGATTTGAAAAACAATCTTTTGATGCTTTGAAAAAATAATTAACCTATGATCTTTTACTTAGTCCACCTGATTATAGAAAAGATTTCCTTTTGTATCTTGTAGCAACAGAACCTATAATTGGTATGGTTATGTTTTAGGAAGATGATGCCTTTAAAGAACATTTAATATATTACCTAAGTTGTGGTTTTGAATGTTTTGAACTTTCATATTCTCATGTTGAGAAGTTGGCTTTTACAGTAGTACATGTTTTCCATCAGCTCCGTCATTATATTTTGTTAAGGAAAACCATTGCAGTTGCTGATGTCAATCCTTTTCAATTTTTCCTCAGTAGGTGAGTGGTTGGGGGTAAATATAATAAATGGATTTTGATTTTTCAAGAATTTGATCTTGAGTTTATGTCAGCAAAATCAAAGAAATCCTGAGTTTTCAAAGAATTGATTTCAGAACTGCCTTGTGATCAAGATTCTAACTATGATAAGTCAATCCCTGATGAACACCTCTTTTTGATCTCCTCACAAGGTCCTGTTGAGGCCTCGAAAATCGCTGCCACAACATTGCGGGATAACCACCCGGTCCGGACCTTAGTACAGCTCCTTTTCCGTTTGGGATGGTGGCTCCGACTGGAGATAACAGGACCAGTTTCCCGATAGTAAAATAAAAGGGATGGATGGGTGATGAATAGTTTGCTTAAGTGATAGGCAACTAGCTTATTCTATTGACAAAAATAGGGAAACTAATACTAATCTCGGGAACAACTTATTCATTCGGAATGCAGCGTTAAGTAATCTTTATCTATCTAACAGGCATGTAGATGACTCTGTAAAATAAATAAGAGACATTCAATCATTCAAAGATTACTTCATATGAATAGTCACAATGAAGCAATAAATACAAATTACTGCATTCACTGTTTATATCATCGATACATATATACGATTGAAAGGGAAGCATGCGATAAACAACTAATAGTGGAATGCATAAAGAATGCTGTGAAAAGCACATATATATATAAGCGATAATAGCAAGAGTGATTTAAACAACAATTCATATAACAAAAATGAGTACAGACGCAGATAATAGTACCATGTGAGCTGCAGATCAATCCGAAATATCAATCGCTATTAAAATTCCTTCTTCAACACAGAAATGCTTTTAAACAATGACAGTAGTGCACATTTGCATAAAAACCTTCCTCATTAAATTCAGAATAATTGGTCCAGTTTCATAAAAGAATATCCCTGAAGTACAAATGTGCAACTTCAGGGTTTAAGTCATATACAAAACTTTACGACCCTTTCTAAATGCATGAAAGGGTCTATAAATATTACTAAGCTAAAAAAAATCTATGAAACAAAATCCTACTAAATTGGTATCAGTAAATGCGATCTATTTTTCTGGGGCGATCTGGCAGTCGGCGATGTGAATCATGACTCATGTTGTTTGCCCTTAAACCCGAGCTGGCTTATCGCAAGCATCGGCTCCACTTCTGGCGGTCTGTTGAGGCGCAAACTAAATTGGGCAGCGAAGGTGGCATCCTAAATGTCGGGTATAATATACCCGATAACATCCGTGAGGCATTTCAAGGTGGCTCTTTGGCTGTATGGCTTGATTAAGAAGAACCAATAAGCATCCCATGTTAAACTGTTGATTCCATCGATTAATCTTCCGTTTTTCTCCAGCTCCGGGTAGCATGAGTGCTCCAACATCTTTGTCGTTGTTAATTGACCTGGAGTACATTGGGAAATCATATTAGAAAAATAAAGCGTATTATTTACTAATTCAACCAAATTTCCAGTGGTTGCTTTGCATCTGAAAATTGCTCTTTCTGCCTTCATTAGCTATGATTGCCATTCTGTGAATAATATTTCTTTGTGTGATTCTAGAATTCTTGGTAGATTAGTCGCCTGGCCTTGATCGGAATCCTGCCATTCTATAAAATTTGTTAGTGTTTCTTCGGCCTGATCCAAGTCGGTCCTTGCTTTTTCTACCTTTTCACTTATGGATGCTACTAACTCACATAATGGTTCTGCTTGTGTAATCTGCTGACATAGGAGCTTAACCTAATTAATCAATGCCTTATTTAACTGAAGTGCTTCCGCTTTGAATTCATCTACCTGAGGGAGCTTTTTCATTTGCTCAATTTGAGTGGTCAATTGAGCGATTTGCTCATCTTTTGCTTTCATTGTTCCCTCAGTCGATATTCTTAATTGCTCCAATGCCGCCGATAGCTCCCTTTGTCTTTGGATTGCGCTTTCATCAATCCTCTGCTTTTCCTCTTGTAATTGCTTAGTCAGCTGATGATTGCTCTGTTGCTGCACTAGCAATTCCTGTTCTGCCTGCTCTGCTTTCTGCTGAACTTCCGATAATTTCGCCTGTAGTGAAGAGATGTCTTGATCCTTTGCCTTCAATAAACTGCTCACCTCCGATTCTTTATCAATGGTCACTGCCGAATATGCTCCAGTGTATTGCGATAGCTTGGTTAAGTCATCGGAGGGGTCGAATTCTTCTTTCCACACAACATTGCCCTTCACTGTTAATTCAGGGAATAGAGAAGGTTGATCAGCTCTTCTCCTTTTCCTCTGTCGCTTTACAACAGCTTTATGCTTAGGGCTATAAAATACATCCAAAGGGGGAATCTCTTCAATTTGCAAAATGATTTCGCCCGATGGATCTTTAGGAATTATCTCTGTTTCTTTTGATTTGGGTAGGTCGCTGGTTTCGCCTGAAACCGGTTTCGATGTCGCTTCCTGTGTGTCTCCTTCTTTAGAAACCTCATCACCTTTCGAGCACTCTAGGTTGCTGATGATTGTACTAAATTGCTGCCATTGCTGGAGCAAATTCGGATCAACCAGTGTATCATCATTATTTTTAGAGCTGCTCTCTTCTTGGGCTTTTGCCTGGGTTTCTTCTTGTCGCTGCACATTTTCCTGGGTTACTTCCTGCCTCTGGCTATGCACTTCCTCCTGCTGCTTTGATGTAGTAGGAGGTGGCGTATTACTTCGCTGCTCAGGCTCGCTTGATCTTGTTGTCGTCGAAATAGTCGCTAACAGGTCTAGAGGCAGAGTATGCAACCTCTGTTCTCTAATTCTGTTAAATTCGACTAGCCCTTCATCGTTGTACACATTTCTGGCAAGCGACTTAACTTGATACAGCGATTCAGCCGATGCAAACAAATCCTCGAATCTGTCTTCTTTGTGCTGACCTTGGCCAATTTGGCCTGTCGAGCGCATGTAACGCGAGTTCTCGGCGTCATACTGCCTGCTTGGCAGAGTAGCCAGAGTGAGCAATTTATTTTCCCCAGCTTCCTTCTCTGGCATGTTGATATCATAAGGTATAAATTCCAATTGTAAGGGAAAAAGAGGGCTAAAACATGTTTTTTTCGCTTTTCTTCGGTCTGAGTAACCCATCAGCATTGATTTTATAGTATTTCCATGGAAGTACTTATCAGGGATGTAAAGGGGAGCACATGCGGCACCTGGCCTGACTGCCAAAAACTCTGATGTAGGTGAATTTCTCCTCCCCAAACCAACTTGCTACTGCGGTCAAATCTACCCCTGCTTGCTCAAAAATCTTCGAGGCAGGCTTATCAAAAATGGAGTAATGAATTGGCAACATAAAACCGTTGCAGATTTGATAAAGGTGGTGCTTATAATTGGTCTTCCACAACTTTTGGTGATATATGTGGATGGGTGTGGGGTCTTGCGACGTCCACCTCCATCCAAGCACAGGAAACTCAGAATTAAAACACAACACATCCATCACATAGGTGTTGTAATAAAATGGCGGAATAAACCTCTATGTGACGCGAGAGTTAAACATGAAATCGAGAATGGCTTTGGCTAACTTGTCGGATAATATAACCGCCCAATCCATAATTTCACCACTACATGCCGCCTCCATTAAGGGGACCATTTCTATGGTAAAATTGGCGGAGTCATGCAATCCCCATAGCCTACACAACATAATTCCAGCATAGCAGTAAGG